>OVBI01001016.1:0-44660 GCA_900406495.1 Sisymbrium altissimum | reverse complement strand
TCTCCACAAATATGAACATAACAGAAGAGAAAGTTCGAAGACTTATTAACCAACTGAAGTCGGAACCAAAAAGTCCGATCGAAGATCGGAAATATAAACAACGACTGCGTTGACTTTAGGCCCAACACTAATTTTCTTCATTTTGAATAAATAACACTTTTTAGATTTCTTTATATTTTTGTTCCATTAGTTCATTGAAAACGATGTAATTAAGATTTGGTTATGGGGAAAAAATCAATAAGAAAAATATTTTTAAAAAATCTAATCTAGAAAAGCTTATTCAGAAAGAAAAAAAAAAAGTGTTGGGCCTAACGTCACAGCACTTCCTTGTTCATCTTACTGAGTCGCCCATCAAAAGCCCTTTCCATTCCACGATCGTTTTATACTCTCACAGTCTGACTCTTCTAGAGATATCAGATTCCGGTTTAAATATTTAAGCACAAAAGTCGAATCTTTTCAGCTAAGCCCATTTGAACTAAAAACTTTTAAAGCCTAACCATATTTGTTGTATTAATATGTGAGAGAATTTCAGAGTAGGAGAGGTAGATGATTCGTCCAAGCAGTCAGTTTGCATAAGAGAATGACATGTTCAATCGATACTTACAAGAGTGAAAAGAAATATATAAGAATCTAACATTAAATCCAGTGAAAAATAAACACCGACTTATTGAGCTGTTGTCAAAAGTAGGTACATTTTGTGAATCACTCGAGTCTGTTGATCAAAATGTTTTAAACGTTTCAGTGAAAGCGAATAAGAAATTTTCAGGAAACAAAAGAAGCTCTTTGATTTCATTTTGGAACATCAAAGTTTTAAAATTCAACTTCCACATAAGTAGTTAACGATCAGCTTGAAGAGTCTTCTGCAGGCAAATCGAGACAACCATCGGACCAGCCAAGTCCCCCAGTGCGCAGCCTGCATTAAAGAAAACCATACATATGAATCATTATTCCAAAAAAAGGTGAAATTCCAGAAGAGTAATCAATGCAGTGAGCTTACCAATCCATTGTCCCGTGGAGGGACGGATGAGGCAAGAGCAGATACCGGCTCCAATGGCAGCAAACACTAAGGAAGCACCACATCGTACTGTGATACCCACAACTTTGTTTCCAAGATCCTTGGCTTGCTCTACTATCTCGACTTGTTCCTCTTCTTCTTCTGGTTGGGGTTTAACATACCTGACCACACATCTGTAGATTTCTATGCCTACTTGAACTGTCCATGATGCCGCAATTCCGAGGAAATGTCCTGCGTAAACACCGACAATGACAGAACATATGTATGTAAGCTTTCGAAGAGGTAAAACTAAACAATGGCTGATCTGAGATAGAACGAGCCTTTAATGGAAAGGTCACGGGGAGTAGAAAAACCAAAGTATTTCTTATAATACCTCTAAGAGTTGTCTGGCTGACTTTATAGATGTATACATGTGTGGGCCACCCTCTCCCAGCCTTGCGTAAAGTAGACTGAGGCACATCTGCATATTTTACATTTTTTATTAATCCGCATGATCAGTTCACGGAGCTGACTCAGTTCTACTAACTTTTATGTTTATACATTTGAGATTATAATCAAAATTTTGTTATTGGGAAAGCAAAGTAATAGAAGTTGATTTTACCCTTTAGAAGTTTCCATGCCATACGCTGTGAGACATAACTAATAGACAGCCTTTCAAGGACTCTCCGAGTGGTCACGACTGTGGTCTGTGGATCATATACACCCGAAATTAGCAGTTAAAATCATGACTTAACGAAACAACCTTTGATATAAACAAGAGAAAGATCTTTGGAAATACTACTGACCTCACGGGCAATCTGCTTGACTGACTTTTTAAGAGGAACAATCAAGTCTGCGCGGCGTTCATCCGCAGCATTGTTTAGGAAATCATCATCGTCCTCTGAAGCCGTTTTAGGCTCCAAAAGAGGAAGATAGAACATCAGGAGGGATCTCACTGTGGTCATTGCAAGTGCCCTGTACTCAAAGGCCGAGAAAAGTGGTTTTGGCTGGATATTGTAAACCTTAGAACTAGGAATGTATGTAGTAGGCGGTTGAAGCTGAAAAGTGTCCGCAGACATCTTTCGTATAGCAGAAAGGTAATCATCATCAATTGCAGCCGCGGCATCACAATATGCAACTCGAGGCTCAAAAGAACTGTAACATGAACAAATTTAAATCATTGATTGGTTGATACTGAAACGTAAAATAAATGTCACAACAAGACACATGAATAGAAATCTATCAAGAGATCGTTAATAAACATATCTGAACTCAAAATAAACATATTGTTTCATACTGGATTGCAAAATATGATCTTAACATTGGATTAGAGAGTGCTGATTCAGCTCGATTAAAACCAAAAATCTGCAGCCTTTAGAAGCTTAGGTATTATCAGCTGTGAATTAGGATTTAGATTAACCCTAATCAAGAACAAAACTCACTAAAAACAAGAAGAGATTCAACTTATGAATCAATCACGATCCAATCAATACAAATCCAAACAGAGCATTAATCCACAAAGAGGGAGACAATACATACCCGAAGAGAAACCTAGACGCGAAAGGAGCACTGGCGGCAGCAGATACGGCGGCGGCGGAAGACAGCGAAGCTGAGTGAAAAGTGTGTTTGGTATGAGATTTCTTGAATAGATCTAAAACTATAGCTATTCCCGCCATTACTACAAGGTTAAACGAATCTCCCGATGTCTCTCAATTGGAAAACGAAGAAGAAGACGAAGAAGAAAGAGTAAATCTACGCTTTGCTTGTAATTGAGCTCGTTGTAGATTTTTCTCATCCAGTGTTCTCCTCCATTAAAGAATAATTTTCTCGAGGAAAAAAAAAAGAAAGTAAACGTTTATAAACTTCTGGGTTTCTCGGGCAGCCAAAAAGACAAGAGACAAGAGAGATTTGTAAGAAAAAGAGTTCTGTTGACTTTTTTTTTTTTTACATTCTTTCGTTTTATTTACGATTTGGCCCATTAAAGGCCCATCATCTCATAACTAAACCGACCCAATAATTTTATTTTTTTCGTTATTTTCGGAAGTAAAAAAGACACAATTTTTACTTCCATTTCTCTTTCTTCAACAAGCAGCTGCCTTTTGCCAAACCCTGTCACTTTGAGAAAGAAAGAGAGAGAGAGAGAGATCATCCATGGGGATACCTTACTTTCTTCAGGTTTACCTTAATCGGAACTCAGTTTCTTCCTCTTCCAGATTCACCTTCTTCCAATCTTCGAAATCGATCGTCGTTTTTGTGTTTTCGCCGCTATTCTGAACTTTCTATTTTTCACACTTTTCTTCGTCTTCTAAAATCATTTCGTTCCGCGGCGCACTAAAACCTTAACAATCGGTTACAAATCATCTTCCTTTTTTCTCTTGTCTGGAAAATTTGAGATGCCCATTAGTCCGTGTTCGTCATGCTTAAGCTGATTACCGCAGTCAAAGTCGTATCTTGGTGTTTTGCGGCGCTATCGAGCTTGGATCACTGTTTCCACGGCTTCGTCTCTGATCGTTCTGCAGATCTTCGTAACTCTCCTCTCCCTGGCTTCTTCTCCGCTTTCTCTAATCCTAACTTCTTCTTCGTCCGGATTATTTGATCTCTCCCCTCCCCCCAAGCTGCAAACTTTACACAGACATCGACCATTTAGCTGTTTTCTTTCGGACAGGGTGTTGACAAGAGTTATGCATTAAAGCGGTTAAAGAGTTTGCTTTAGGGTTTCCACGGCACAGGAGGATTTTAGGGGTATTGTTTGGGTCATTTTAGGGGTTTCCACGGTCATTGGTGTATATAGATTATTTGAGAGATAAAGGCTATCATGACGCCTGTTATCATTCAGTAGTTAGTTCTTTATCTTACTGTAAAGAAGGGTTCGGAGCGTTTGATGCTGTCAGGACCATTTTCGTTTTGAGATAAAAAAATGTGCGAGAATGATCATCATTTTGTGGAGTGGAAAGAGCATTTTGTCTCACAGGAGCGAGGGAACCGTGTTGTTCATTACTTTCTGAAGGATTCTGCGGGTGAATCCATCCTAGCTGTGGTTGGAACTGAGAGAAGTGTTAGACACATGTTCTATGTTGTCTCTGAGGATTTTGTGCGTGTTTATGGTTCCGAGAATTCAATCCATGTTGGCTTCAAGTGGAGGTCGAGGAGAGAGGTTGTCGACTGGCTCACTTCAATGCTGTCTAAACAAAATACACAGGGGAACTGGTCGAGTACGTATTTATCTTTATCTTGTTCCATATGTGACAATTTTTTTGTTGTGTGGGGAGGCTCTTCCAGCTTTATAACCGATTATTTATAGAACTTGTTTACTGTCAATTACAGAGTCACCAAAATGTGAATCGGGGGAATCTAATGGATCTCCTGAATTTCCAAGCAATGGATTTGCTGCTCAGCGAGCTCAAGCAACTGAAGAGGTGATGTTTAGCTGCTTATTGCTTTAGACAATAGTTACTGCATTTAACTCTCCTGTAATACTAACGAAAAATCTCTCTCACAGGCCCGGCTTCCTATAAACTTGAGGGTTCACAATTGGGAGATTATGTGGTCAGGAACTTCCTGGATGTGTGCTAAACAGCTCAAACATTACCCATCGTTTTGTCGGAATGGGACAACAATAGGGGTAAGTTCAGAGAATTTTGAGTATACCTATTTCCTGAAAGTACTCATGCATGCACAGTTCGGTATATGATGATTTGCCATCGTGTCTGGATCTGTTAAGTTCTTGATCATGGGTGGGACTCTGTACTCACTTGAAGGTGTATTTCTTTTTTGGATTTACAGGTTCAATCTTTTGTCTTTGTCATGAGCAAAGGGGACGACCGGTACGTTGCTTATCTGGAGGATATGTATGAAGACAAGCGTGGCCTAAAAAAAGTCAGAGTGAGGTGGTTTCACTTCACAAAAGAAGTGAAGGGTGCAGTTGCTCTCAAAAACCCACACCCAAAAGAGGTTTTCATCACCCCTCACTCACAAGTCATCAGTGCAGAATGTGTTGATGGTCCTGCCACTGTCTTGACCCGTGAGCATTATGAGGAGTGTATTGCTTCTTTTCCTAATTCTTTATTGGCAAGGGTGCACATGTGCTATCGGCAACTCAGGAACAACAAAATTAAACCTTTTGACTTGAGTAAATTGCGTGGATATTTAGACCAACCTATAATGTCTTGCTTAAGTTCTCTGGAGGCTGGTCCTGTAGACTGTGGGATGAGTAAAGAGGAAGATGAACAATGGAGTGAGGGCGAGAATGTAATGGTTGGCGCTGAGAGGAACAAGAAAAAACAAGCAAGAATGATGTCAGACCATCTGTTAACAACATACGAGTCTTCATGTAAAAGACTCAAACTTGATGCGTCGGGAAAAAGATTTCCTTCCCCAGTCGATGCTCATAAACATCCTTGTTATAATGGAGTCATTAAGGCTGATGCAAAAATAGAGTTTCTGTGTCAAGATAGCGGTATTAGAGGCTGCTGGTTTAGGTGCACTGTCCTGGAATTATCAAGGAAACAGGTAAAACTCCAGTATGATGATATAGAGGACGAGGATGGATACGGAAACCTTGAGGTATTTACTTGCTTCCACAGCCATTGGCTATTTAATTTTGTTTTTGGAAATTGTTTATCTTTTGTTTGTCACCTAATTGTTTTTTTTTCCGAGTAGGAATGGGTGCCGGCTTTAAAAACTGCTATGCCTGATAAGCTTGGTATGAGGTCTTCCAATCGCCCAACAATCCGGCCTGCTCCTCCTGATGCTAAAACAGCCGACTTTGATCTTACTATTGGGGAAGCTGTTGATGCATGGTGGAATGATGGTTGGTGGGAAGGTGTTATAATTGCCACTGACAAACCGGTTGCTGAAGACCTGCAGATATATATCCCTGGTATGATTTCCTATTTTCATTTCCCACTCAGTTGTCTTCACATTTTCCATCCTTCTCTTAGGCTGACATGTGTTTTGGTTGTCATGATCTACAGGGGAGAACTTATGCTTAACAGTGCACAGGAAGGATATTCGGATTTCCAGAGACTGGGTGGGAGACAGCTGGGTTGATATCGATCCTAAACCCGAAATACTCTCTCTTGTATCTTCTGATATTAGCCCGGAAGCCAAGCTTTCCATGTCTTCCACTCTTGCAAAAGATGCCAAGGCAAAGCCCATTGCTATGCGAGATATTGTTGAGGAGGCAAAACCTAAATGCGATAAACCGGACGTTTCCCTTTTAGGAGAACAGAACAAAGAGCATAAAGATGATGGGGTTGTTAAGGAGGATGATGAAAGCAGACTTTCGAAAGAAGAGAATAAAGAGGTTGGAAGTAACCAAACGAATACCGTGCAGGACCACAACGAAGCTGATGTTAACGTTAATGATGAGAAGGCCTACAAATCAGAATCAGTCTTCGCCCTATCAAAAACTACTACCACGCTGGTGACAACGTAAAGATGCTTTCCTGAGGTCATTTATAATGATGGTAATTCTGGTAACTTTGATGTGTCCTTTTGTGTATATATAATGACATAGTTTGTCAAAGAAGAAAAAAAGTAATTCTGGTTTGACTTGGTTGGTGCCGAGGAGAGACGAGTAGGTAAAGGTTGTATAGAAAATTGAAGAGGCATGGTTTTGGTGGTTGCATTTGTTTTAACCGATCTAAGAATAGGATTATTTAGGGACTTGGTTGTTCTAGGTTTAAGCAATGTTGTTAGGAAAAACCGAAAAAAAAAATATATATCCATTTGTACTTTTCATATTGTCACGAAACTCCTTGTATGTATCAGCTTGTAAGAACTCGATATATTAAATCAAAACCAAATCTTGTTTAAAACACGCAGATTCTATTTCTCTCTGCACTCTGGTTTAGTACTAATTACAAATGTATTAAAGTATGATTAGGTGATCATCTCCTGTTAGCTAAATGGACCCTTGTGAGTTTTTTTTTTTTAAAACAAAAGGGTTTAGAGTCTCAGCCATTGATCTCCATATATGAACTCTGTTCCCAGAAAAGGCCTTACTTCATCTTGGGTAAGACTCTTCGACCACGGTACTCGACCTCTTCTCTCTGCTCCTCTTCCCCTGCAATTATACTCCCCGAACAGCACCTTACTGCAGAAACAAAAATAGAAAGAAAAAAATTCATCATTTTGTTGTTTTTAAGACAGAACAGTTTAGTTTCGTGTTTCAAGATCCTTCTTTCTTTTTGTTACCTGTGCCTGTCAGTGTCATTCCAGTCATTCCAGCCCAGAGGAGTGATGATATCAGCAATGTAACAGTTGGAATAAACAGTTCTCGAGTAGTTTCCCCAAGCTCTTCCCAGGTAAACCTTCCCGGTTCCGCCGATGTCACAGTTAACAAACGAGAAACCTGTATCGTCATTCTCTGCGCTTCTATGGTGAGCTGCGATCGCGCCAAATCTCTTTGCGGTTGAACGAATATCACAGTCCTGTGGTATTTATAACCAAAACACAAGACCGAAGATCAATATTGTACATTTTGTTTGTTTATAATATATATAAAGTATACAAAGGACTAAAGAAGGAAACAAGTGCCTGGTAAAGCGATTTAGCGTTGCCAAAGATGAAATCAACATTTCCTTGGATATGGCATTGGTAAAAGTAGTGAGAACCAGTGGCATCATTAAGAGTGTCTTGGGATCCCAAAACCCTAACTCTATAGAACATTGCTTTGTCCCCTGTTATCCTTAGGGCCGCCGCTTGCTTACCTTCCTGTCCCGGCTCTGCCACCACCGTGTTCTGCTCTCATTACGGAAATCATCTTTGAGTTTCAAAATCCACAACACGAAAGAATAAGAGAAAGAAAGAGAGATGGTTTTATGTTTTTGTTTAAGGACCTCAAAAGTGATGGCAGTGGCGCAGAAGAAATCAGAGTCGATTGAAACAGTGGCGGTTCTGTAAGTGCCGAGTTCAGTACCACTGCTACAGCGGTCTGAAGATTTATCGCTCCAACTAATGACTGTCTCTTCCGCGTAACTCTCATTACCTATGAACGAAATGTACGGTTTTGTCCTCGGCACAATCACCTTCTCCCTGCAGTTAAAATAACACAAAACAGATATTCTATGAAACAAGAGAAGATAGAGAGTAGTAGAGAGAGAGAGAGTTGTATAACAAAAAAAACTACCCACGTAGCTGATGTGTAATATTATCCCACTAACCCAAGAATTTAGCTTCAACTGTTTTTTATTAAAAAAAAATATAACAAAAACGTTTCTGAATTTCTGCGTGAAAACAAAAAAATAAAATTAAGACGAGATCATCGGAGAAAAGAAACCCCCACACTCTCGAAGACGTTTCTCAAGACCAAAGAAAAAAAAAAACCTAAAAAGATTAAGAAAAAAAACAAAACATTTGGATCAAAACACGGTTTCTGTCTTAAATCAGAATCTTTGATTTTTACCTGTAAAAGCCAGGAAGAATGAAGATTTTAACTCTCTGAGAATTGGAATCAGGAACCATATCAACAGCTCCTTGAACTGTAACAGAGTCTCCTCTGCCTTTCTTATCAACAACGATCACTCTCCTCGCATTTCCAGCGTTTGCGTTTGGGGATGGCGCCAAATTACTCTCTTGGTTACCCCAGTTATCGTACACCTTAGCGCTAAAACTCCTATCTGTTCCAACATCTTCCACAACTCTCAAGTCTTCCCAACTTATGTAACTCCTCAACTCAATACCTTCGTGATCACTCTGCAACAACCTTGATGCCCCTAAACTCAACAGAACCCAAAAACAGAGCAATAAAACCGCGGGAATAAAGGCTTTGTCTTTCATGTCTCCTTGTAATGAGAAGAAGAAAAAGAAAAAAAGTTAGTATGGTTTTGCTTTTTTTGTCAAGAGTTATGGAGAAAAACGTTTTCAGGTTTCTTTCTTTCTTTCTCTACCCTCTTTCGTGGGAGTGAGTTAAAGAAGAAAACTTGGCAAAGTGTACGTTTTTATTTTACCTTGAGGGCTTTTATTTTATTTTGGAGTCTTTGGAGGTGAAAGGTCGTGTGAGAAAGATGAGTTTAATAAATATGAGGAGCCTCTCTTTCTTGTATTATTTTCTTTTTAACTCTTCATGAGATAAACTCTGGTTATCATCTTGTTAGTTAAAAATATATTCTCAAATGGAAATTTAACTCTTAACATATGTTTCGTTTTCATTTTCATTTTATATATATTTTGATAATGATGTTTTAAATTAAAAAAAAAAAAACTAGAAGACCAATTTTCTTGAAAATATAGTTTACAAAGATAAGTTTAAATCTAAGTATGATTACATTTTATTGATATGAATATGATGGTGATACTAAAGGGCATTTATTGGATTAGGAGTTTAGAAGATTTTGGAGATTTTTAGATTTGATGAAATCTATGTGAATTTTAAGGATATTTGGGTGGTACCACGTTACTAGAATAGTTTAGAAATGCCTAGTCCAATTTACAGGTTGATTTTGGTTTGATTATTTAGAAATTCAAATAATCAAATCGAATAGCTTCCCCTATATTTTTCATTGACAATTTTCTCAGTTCTTAGGCAAAAAATAATTGAATTAAAAAAATGATTCAAGAGCTGAAGGGAGGCAGAAATTAAGTATTTATGGAGCAATGAGTATGATAATACGAAAAATATAAACCACTAACGTGGAGTTAGTGCACGTTCTTATAGTAGTAGTAACTAGAAGAAAAGAAAGACTTCATCTGATTAGATTAACAATAATGAATCATGCATCATCTTTTTCTTCAGTGAACAGAAAACTAATAACCGAGGGAAAATGAAAAGATGAAGGCAAATTATAAGACAATTAACTAGAGGTGTGAATAAAGAAGAATGAAAATGCAAACATGATTTTGGGGTTTTAAGTTTTGGCATTAATGTATTTAGAGTTACGTTTACTCATAAGAGTTACGTGTTCATATGCAAATGCAAAGACGGTTTATTTGGGAAAATTCTGAGCAATGTCCGAGACCAGCTAATTTGACATATCCTTATTAAGTGATAAAAAAAACAATCTAAAACATCAATGTATCATTATGATATGTATAATTTTTAAAAAGGTATAATCGCCATTGATAAAACTTATATGGGCATCTCTTCTCGTATTAAGTTGGGTCATTACCTTAGTGGGCATGAATAGTCGACATAGCTTCAGAATGAATGGCGCCGTAATGGTCATTAGTCATTACTGTTTTTTGACGAAGGTAGATCGCCTAAAGTACACTTCTGCCCTTGAGTTGTATTATCTTTTCGTATAGGAGTATGTTTTTTAGTAGACTAAAGACGGATAAACCTTAAATCGGTTGCAACAGTAATTAACATTTTATAATTTATAGGATAAAATTGTATGGAATAGCTTATTCCAATAAATTCCAACAAAAAATTACCATTTGAATGAAATCAAAAACAAATCTTATTCCAATGATTCCTGTGAAATATGTGGGGGAAAAAGGAATATTAAAAAACAGTCATGATCTAAAAAAGCATTTGAATACATAGAATGGAATGAGATTAAAGAATGGAGTGAGATTAAACTAAAAAAATATTAATTGAATTTAGATATTATCTAACTTACATATTACTTTCATTCCATTCTATTCCTTTAAGATGTTACCCCATTATTAGTGTTAGAAACTCCTTTATCTGCAGTTACTCTCATTCCATAACTTCCATTATATTTCAGAGTATCCTTAAAACTGACTACCATCTAATGTATTGCCTTGGAATAATTTGACAAAGAAATTATTGAGAAACAAAATAGAATAGAAGTAAAGCACAATGAAAGATCTACATCACTAATCTTTCCTTCAACTTCTGTTTGTACAAGGGATCAAATATAACAAAAACTCTATAAGATGTTCGTAGTATGAATTATATATATGAGGCCAAAAAAGCACTACACAGACTGTGTTTCTCTCTGCCATGATTTACTAGAAAGAAGAGAAACCAAAAAAGAGTAAAACTTTACCACAAAACATCGCAGAACTTGAAATGTAGACAAAACCCAGAAAACATCGCGGAAACTCTCACCTGGTAAACAAAAATGGATGGTGTCCTGATGCCACGTAGGTCTCTCTCAATTTCCTTTCCTGTAAATTTGTATATCTTGCAGAAACTGAGCATCCCGTTTCCCCAGAAGTTAATGGTCATTCACAGTTCTGCTTATGAACCTCTTTGACCGGTTTTGAAGCAATAAAGAAACTAAAATGCGGACTCGTTGCGCTAATCAGGAACAAAAGATTTTCATCATCATCATCATCCTCTCTTCTCATACTTGTTTGCAAACTCCTTGAGTAATAGTCTCTGACGAAAGGCAAGATACTTATCTACACTAGTTCCAGCCCATTGCTGACAAAAGCTTTCATCGTTTGGAACCAATGAGCTTAGAGGGAATGGCCCTTTCCGTACTTTCTTTAACTCAACCAAGAAGCGGTGGCGCGGTCGTATCCTTTGATCCAAGGACAAGCTCAAGTACATTGGATATTTAGTCAAAATGTGCACTTCATTCTTTAGCTCATTGACCAAATACATGTACTTAGGCTTTAGATTATCTTCCAATGAGAGAGACAAAACCTATTCAGACCAATTTGCGAAGTATCATGAGAACAAATCTTCTAAAGTGATTTATTAAGATTGAAAACGAATCAGCAAATCTACTAACCTGTGTAAGGCTAGTCAAGACTTTCAATATATCTGAATTGCACATCCCGATGCTTCTAAGGAAATTGATCCGAGGCAAGAACCCGTCATCGATACTGTAGTGTAGAAGCTGCGGATGTTTCTTCACCATCTTCACTACACTGTCCCTAGGTGCTCCTAACTCCTTGGAAAGGAACATGTAACGAGTGTTCCATGTAATGTCGAGCCGCTGAATCAGAATCTGAGGGCTAAGTTGCACAACTTTACCAACATCGTTTTCGTTAATCCCAACCTCTTCGATCAAATACCTTATCGTGGGTCTCAGGGAATTCTCGACACTGTAAGAGAACAGAGATGGAGTTACAGCAACTATCTGTCCTATTTTGGAATTGGGAATGCCAAGTCCCATCAGAAAGGAAATGTGAGCTTTGAGATTGTTCTCAACCGTGTATTGAAGTATCTGTGGTTGTCTCAAGAGCATCCTCTTGATATCTCTGTGTTTAACACCGACACTCAACAAGTAATCGAGTCTCTCTTGTGCTGATAACACATTAATCTGAAGGGATGGCATGTGTCTCTCGTACATTTGAAGAAAGTGTGATTCTTTCAAACCAAATGTGCTCAAATATTCCAACAGCGGTACCCATTTCGGATCTATATCGATCTCTTCTGAGAGCCGAGGGTATAGTTTCTCTACATATTTCTTCGAGCTCACCTAACGCAACACAAAAAACACAATTAAGTTGATTTTCAGCTCAATCATTGTCTCCACCAGAGAAATTTTGTTCAACATTTTACCTTTCCTCGGCCATCTAAACGCCAAGAATCTTTCTCCATCTTCTTCTTCTTGTCAGAGGCAGTTTGAGTAATGCCAATATCTAAGTCGTCTTCATCACTCTCGCTTTCTTTTTCCCAGCTTTTCACCATCTCCTTCTTCACACCTTCACAAATCAAATCAACATCTTAAGCAATCTGAATTTCAAGTATTTTCTGAAGAAGCCAATCTCATGAGCTATTATAACAGAAATACACAAACCTTTCTTAGCAATGGTATGCTTCTGTGACTTAGGTTTCTTCTTTTCATACTCTGAGACCTCTGCGAAGTCATCCTAAACAAGACATGGAAACAAAAACCCCAAAATTCACTCTCTTTAACAAGTTTCACTAATCGCACATCCTTACAGAACCACAAAAACCCAGAATTGTGGTATATTCCCCAACCACAAAGCTCGAATTCCAGAATTTCCAAAAACGTAAAAAACAGATGAAGGAGGAAAGAAACTAACGTTGAGTAACCAGTCATCATCATCGTCGCTGTCATCATCAAGCTCTTCATCTTCATCACTGTCATACGGAGACAATGTTTGACCATACCTAGACTTCTTCTTCGGGTTGATAATCTTCGGGTTAGAGTGCGCGTACGACACCACGAGCTCACCTATCTTCCTAGCTCCCCGTCTCGTCGCCGGAGAATCTTTGCCGGAACCCAAAACAGAGAGAGGTGATTCCGACGGGAGAGTGAAGAGAATTGGTGGGTTTATAAGGCAGTACAGTGAGAAACCCGCCATTTTTTCTCGGCAGGAAGAGGATAATGTAACAGAGTGATTATCCAATAAGAGATATATCGAATATACCCTCTAAAACCCTAAACTCTGATATTTTTTTGTTTTTATTCAAAAGGTAAAAAAGCTTTATTGAGCTTCACACAAATGACACACATTAATGACGTTAGCCGTTTACTCGTTTTTCCGACTAAACGGCATCGTTTCGATGGGTTATAGAGATTTTTTTAATCGGCTGGTTTTAAAGCCACATGATGGCTTTCGCATTCTTCTTGTGTGTGGTTGGCGCGAACCCGACACAAAATTTATTGACGTGGCCCGATTTAAAACGTGTCGTGTCCGAAATATTTACCCACCCCTTGGAGAGTTTGATTTCTGTGTGAGTCACGGTGGCGACAATGGAGGCGTCTTGTCGGGTTCCGTCTCTGTGGACCGTTGGAGCAAGACCTCGTCAGATGAAACCGACGGCTAGTTTCGTTTCTCCGGGAAGAAGCAGAAGAAGCCACGGTTTGATGATAAGTAATCCACGGCTCAGAACGCCGTCGGCTCTAGGTGAACTCGCTGACACGGTGGTGGAGACGGGCAAATCGGAGATTACGTGGCAAATTATAGTCGGAACTGTCGGTAATTACCTGATTTACTGGTCGTAATTAATTATGTTAAACATATTCAGTAAATCTGATTATTTATCCTAATTAATGGATATTGCAGCTGGAGTCACACCTTTCGTTGTTGCAGGTGTCGAATTCAGCAAAAGAATAGTATGTGACTAAGTTAACATACACATACAAACATTTATAACACATGTATGTCAATGTCATTTGTAATTGAGTTTTTGGTTACAGATTGAACAGAAGAGATGTGAAGAGTGTAAAGGATCAGGACTTGTTTTTAGAGACAAGAAATACTTTCGTTGTCCGGAATGTGGTAAACTTCGATTTATCTATTTCTTTTACATTTTCAGATAACATTTCATACAAGAAATTTCAATGACTTTTCTTTGTCGGGATTTTGGAACTTGTTTGCAGGTGGGTTTCTTCCATGGCAGTCATGGAGAAGATTCTTTACAGGCTGATGATGATCTTCTTAAACAGTATAAATGAAAGCAAGAGGGGAAAAAAAAGATTCTCGATTATAATTAAAGATTTGTGTATTTTTACAACACATTTTGGAATTTCAAAAAAAAACAAAATATATGTTGGGGGATAGTTTAAAATCAAGACCAGTATCTCTCTCTCTATCTTAGTGTGTCATGATATACATACATATATATAGATAGATCATAGATTACAGAAAACAATTTTGTTCCATTCCTAACCTAAAAAGAATCAAGATAAAGAATGGACGCAAAGAGGCTTTGTTTTTCTTTCTTTTTGTTGTTGTGTTATTATGGTTGGTTTGTTGAGACCATCCACTAGGGACCAGACTGTATTCTCCCTATGTTATGCGGATACGGGTAAGAGGACGAGATGTCACCTGTTTGAGCCTCGTTTGCGGTCTCTCTCGAACCATTATATTGATTATTCATACCGGCGTATAAGCTATTAGCATAGTAAGATCCCATGGGAGGTCCATGAACAAACCTGAATCCAGCAGCTCCATTGGTTTGAGTTTGCTGTACAAATTCAGAACGAATATGTTGTTGTTGCTGCTGCTGATGCGGATGCTCGTTTGATGTATGGTCAGGACCACCAGATGCGATTCCAACACCCAAGTCGAGGCTGACTGTGTCGGTAGTCTCTTCTGGTCTGAATCTGGGTGGTGACAACTCACGGTTGTTGTTGTTGTTGTTAGACCTTGCCGTTGGTACATCGTGGTTGTGTTTGCCTTCGTATGTGGTTATAACAGCTTTTGGATCGTGCGACGCTCTCTCCACATGTTTTCTAACAGGGCATCCAGTAGCCGTGCATTTGTAATAGCTCCTGCATTAAACCAAGCGAAAGATGCATGAAACCCCCAATCATCGTACACATTAACACATTTGAGCAGAATCAGCTAGACCATCGCGATTATATGAGCATTTGACTTTCATGTTCTAACCAAAACTGTATGTTGCAAAAACAGAGTTGACATATCGACATTATTTTCAAACTAACAGAAGAGATACAGCCGAAATTAGTCTAGCTCTAGTTCTTAGAACCATGCGTGTGATGTGTATTCGAGTACAAAGTAAGACGTTTAGTTATAAGTTTCTTGTACAAACCTGGGATTAGGGTTGCCTCTTACAACTTTCTGCCCGTATTTACGCCACCTATACCCATCATCCAATATGTCAACTTCACTCAGAGTTTGAACAACAACGCGAGGCTCTCTAATGGGTTTTACAAGTGGTGTTATTTCCATTGCCCCATCCAACCTCCTGCATAAAAGTTACAAGAAAGTATCCAGTGTGCGTGTGTCAAAACACATTTTCAAAGCAAGCCACATGCAACTTTTTTCAAATTCTAATACCTTCGTTTTGAGAATGGATCATTGTCGTCCACGTCATCATTGTTCCTATTTGACATTGCAGCATCTCCACCATCGTCATTTGCAGAGACGGGAGATACATCTGGATTTCCGTTTTGCTCGACAGGAGGAGCCAAGTTGTATAAGCTAGATCCCTTCTCTGTAGAGCAGAAGGAACAAATGAATTTGTTACGATGTTTGAAGATAAATAGAACAAAAGTGTCCTCTCGTTTTCTGTATAGTTACCATCTCGGCCATTAAAAGAAGATAGTCTTTCTTCCTGTGGCGGCATAACAAGACCACCTGAGTTCCGGCGACTAGGTTGAGGTTTAGGATGGTCATGTGTTCCCTTGTAAATAATCTCAGTAATCTGTCCATCGTGAGATCTCTCGAATAGCTTTTTCACTTCACAATTAGGATGTGTGCATTTATAATAGCTCCGTGGAAACTCACTTCCTTTAACGTGCTTTTGACCGTATTTCCTCCAGTTATATCCATCATCAGCCAAGATCGGCGGTGCACTTGCTCTGGAATCGTTTTGGGATGTCTGGACTGACTCATCAGGATCAGATCTCTCGGAGCCTGATGGTGCTGTCTGATGAGGAACAACAGTTTGTCGGCTTATCTCGCTTGAGGAAGCTGCAGGCTCAGAGGCAGAAGATTGTGAGTGTTTGAAACTGTGGCCTTGGCTTTGAAATTGGAGCGGGGATTCACTTCTATGCTTGTCAAGCTCTGCATAGAACTTGAAATCAACAAAGCTTCTTTAGACAACTACACACACCGGGGAAACACCAAACAAAGAACAATATTCATATCTATAATGGGAACCTATTACCATACTGGAAGCAGGAGGTCTAAACTCAAATTCGGTGGACTTTTGGTCGTCCAAGATATTCTGATGGATAGTTCTTGCTGTATAGGAGGTGGAATTAGCGTGAACTGCTTGAGGCTTGAACAATGAACCAGTAGTAGGGGAAGGTTCTGCCTGAAATATCAAAAACAAAATGATGTCGTCGCATAGAAAGAAGAATCTATAAAGCCAAAGTTGTTACACATAAAAAAATAATTCAAAAAGATAAAAGAAACAAATATGGAAACCGAATGTCAATGTTTTTTCCTGTGTGGGCAAAAAAGTAGAAAAGTATCTTCTTCACCTAAAATTATGGAACCCCCAATTACAATTAAAAAAACCCTAGTAATTATTCTCCACTACAATGGACGAACCGTAGGCTCCAAGATTATGTAAGACTTAACCGCAAAATTGAACAGTGTGAAGAATCTGAATCGAAGAGACTTAAAGAGAACAAAACAGTGAATTGGATCGAATTTCACTGAAAGAAAAGACTCTCAGATCTTAAAATGACATCACAACAGCCTCAAATTCAATCAAAAGGAAGAGAACATACACAGTCACTAACACTAACCTTGATGTTAGAGAGAAGAACAGGAGACTCCAGAAACGAAGTCGGACTTAAACCAGGAGGAATGGTGATGCAAGTGGACCTCGAGATCGGGAGTTTCGCCGGAGACATAAGCTTATACCTCGCTCCACCGGCGCTGCTGCAATCGGGTGAATCGCGTCTCGATTCAGAACAATCGACCCGAAACTCATTCCGGTTCGGGTCCATTATTCAGACTAGAGAGAGCGAATCACGAACGAAGAAGAAGAACGAGAGAAGAAAGAAGTATTGCTGCTGCCTGTTAGTAGTAGTGAAGAAGATTGTGAGTGAGGATGGGGAGAAACAAGTTGTTGACTTGACATCTGATCCGCTCTCTGTCTGTTTTCATCTCATCATCTATTTTCTTCTTCTTCTGCTGCTTTTCTTTTTTTTTTTCATCTCATTTTTATTTTATTTTGTCATGATTTGTTTTTATTTTTAATTATAAAAAGGAAATAGAGGACCTCCACCACAAACGACAAGAGTAACCATTTGTCGCTTTATATTGGTTTTTATTTTTTAATATGGACGGAGATTTTTATGGTATTGGACTATTGGTGTAAAAGACGGGGGGAGATGTCAAAAAAAAAGACGGAAATTATTGAGCAGCTAATGATTTAAAGGTTCAGGAATGATTAACTTGAACTAAAAAGCATTCTCTTTTTTTTTTTTCTGTAGGAAATTTTTGTCACCATTTGTTTCATATGAGAACAATGATTTTTATATATTTAACATTAACAATGATTTGTTTGTCTATTTTTATTGGTAATTTTTATTTTCCAATTAATTCTATTTTTTTTTGTCAACAATCAATTAATTCTATACATTGAAGGCAAATTTAGTAGATAAAATGGGTATTCTATATATGGGACTTAAAACTCACAACTAAATTTTTAGTACGAAGGAAATGAGATTAAGGAGAATGAATTCAAATGATAAAAAGAGTTCGTGGAGTGATACTGCCCAGTACAATTAAAAAAATGTGAAGTAAAAATTAGATGTTTTATTTTCTTATTTTTTATCATTTTTATATAATTTAATCCGAGTTTAATTATAGTTTGGAACTGTATTACAGATTATATTTTAAAATAATTTATAATAATTTAATTTTAATAAAATATTTTTTACAAAAGTGATATGATGTAAATTTAACTTATTTTATATATATTTTATCTAACAATATATGATTTATATTAAATAATTTATATTTATTTTAATGTTTTATATCAAATTTATAATTTTATTTATAATTATAAATTAACACGAGTCAAGATAAGATATTCCATTTATTTGATTCGTTAATTTTTTTTTTAAGTTTTTATGATTATAATAAATTAACCCATTTTTATTCTGTTTTAGTGATTTTTCAAAAAAAATTATAATTGACGTGGATTAATTCATCTCATAATGGTTGTATATAATTTACATGCTTTGAATAAAAACCTATAAAAACTTGTAAATAGCAAAATATCAATATTAACTTGTCACACTAAATAATCAAATAATATAAATATTAACTAATTTTAATATTTTAACTTGTTCTCAAGTTAAATTATTATTTATTATATTAATATTAATTTAGTTATAAGATTTAATTAAAGAACTTGATTAAAATAACTAGAATTTTGATAAGATAGATTTAATTTGGGTATACATATTGAAAGTTACTGGGTTCCTTTGAGGGATTCTCATATATCAAAGGCATTATAAATAGTCTAAGTAGTTACATAATCGTTACACAAAATCAGGGATCACAAATCATAACAGATATTGATAATAATATTAACAGCATCCGTATAAGTGAGTAACAGAATATGTTTATATTCTATCACCCTCCCTCAGTTGAAGCGTCGGTTGGCCGAACGGTTAAACTGCTTCTGAATTCGTTGAACACGGATGTTGGTAGTCCCTTGATGAAGATATCAGCATACTGCAGAGAAGAGGGAACATGAATGACTTTGATATGTCCCATAACTACCTTCTCACGCACGAAATGAATATTCAGTTCAATATGTTTTGTACGCTGATGCTTGACTTGGTTGGTGGACAAATACACAGAGCTTATGTTGTCACAGTAGACGACTGAAGCCCGTGTTAATTTCCAATGGAGCTCGAGTAAGAGGTTTCGAATCCAACAAAGTTCGGCTACACAGTTTGCAACCCTTTTGTATTCGGCTTCAGAACTGGAACGCGAGACGGTTTTCTGGCGTTTGGCTGACCAGGAGACCAGATTAGAGCCAAGGAAGACACAGTAGCCTGATGTTGAGCGTCTTGTGTCAGGGCATCCTGCCCAGTCCGCGTCTGTGTACGCTGTCAAAGAAGAGACATCACCTTTAGTTAGTTGCAGTCCGTGAGATAATGTACCTTTGATGTACCTTATAATTCGCCGCAGAGCCTGAAAATGAGGTTGTCTAGGAGCATGCATGAAGAGACAAATCTGATGAACTGCATAGGAAATGTCAGGGCGGGTGAACGTCAAATACTGTAGAGCACCGGGTAAGCTCCAGTATGAGGTTGGATCTTTGACAAGGTCGCCAACATCCACTGAGAGTTTTGATTTTAGGTCCACTGGGATTGCAATCGGTTTGCAGTCAGTCATACCCGCGCGCTTGAGAATGTCCTTTGCATATTGAGTTTGACTTAGCATCATTCCTTGCTGGTTGTAGTCGACTTTAATGCCCAGAAAGTGTCGAAGTTTACCAAGATGAGTCATAGGAAATTCATTTTTCAATGACTCTACAACATTATTCAGGAGAGACGTTGTGGATGCCGTGAGGAGGATATCATCCACGTAGAGTAAAATGTACGCAAGACTCTGACCCTTTTGAATAACAAATAGAGATGTATCTGCTTTGCTTCTAACAAAACCAAGACGAAGCAAGAATGATGAGAACCGGGAGTTCCAAGCTCTGGGGGCCTGCTTTAAACCGTATATAGCTTTATAGAGTTTGCAGACATGGTTTGGAAACTGTTTATCCACGAAACCTGGAGGCTGATGCATGTAGACTGTTTCTTCCAAATCACCTTGTAAGAAAGCGTTTTTGACATCTAATTGATGCACTGGCCAATCTTTTGCGACAATTATATCAAGGACTGTGCGTATAGTTGTTGGTTTGATCACCGGGCTGAATGTTTTGTTGAAATCGATCCCTTCCTCTTGTGACTTGCCATTTGCGACCAATCTCGCTTTGTGGCGTGTTAAATTTCCATCTGCATCATATTTATGTCGAAACAGTCACATTGAACGCACAATATTAACGTTTTTGGGCCGGGGGACCAAATTCCAAGACCTTGTCTGGATCATGGCACCATATTCATCTATCATTGCAGGTGTCCAGTTTGGGTCCGTGAGAGCATGAATATGGCTTTTTGGAATTGGAGATTTTGAGGTGGTTAGTAAGGAGAGCACTTGTTTTTGTTTTGAAATGCCAGCCTTTGACTTTGTAGTCGTAGGATGAGAAGGCGCTGGTGGCGGGGGAGCAGTGGTGTTTGGAGTAATAGTGATCGGCAAAGGAGTCGGAGTTGGAGTAAGAGGAGTTTGTAGGACAGACTTTAGGAGTGGAGATGGCTCGTCATGGCTGTCTAGGATTTGATACTGCACTTTTGGGTTCAGTATTTTGAGAGCTGCAGGAAATTTCTCTTCATCAAAGTGGACATGTCGGGAGATAAATATTTGGTTGGTTTTCAGGTCATGGCATCTGTACCCCCGGTGGTGAGAGGGGTAACCAAGAAAGAGGCAAAGGGTCGATCGTGGGGCAAGCTTTTGTAGGTTGGAATGGTTTAGATTTGGAAAACACAGGCATCTAAAGACACGTAAATGGTCGTATGTTGGTTGCTTGTTGAACAGTAAGGTATGAGGTATTTAATTTTTGATCGAACTGGAAGGAAGGATATTATGAATGTTAACAGCAACGTGAAGAGCTTCAGCCCAGTAAGATGGAGGTAGCAGCACGGATCGCATTGTTTATAGTTCGGATCATGCGTTCTGATTTTCCATTTTGCTGAGATGTGTGGGGGCAGGAGTAACGAGCCATGATGCCATTTTGGTCAAAGAAATTTTGGAATTTTTTGTTTCTGTATTCTCCTCCATTGTCACATTGTAAAGCTTTTATTAGAGCGTTAAATTGATTTTTGATATGCTCTTGAAAGTGAAGAAATTTGGAGAACAAATCACCCTTTCGATGAATTGGATACACCCATAAATAGTGAGTACGATGGTCAAGAAATAGGACATAGTAACGTAAACCACTCATGCTCGGAATCGGAGATGTCCAGATGTCGGAATGGATAATCTCAAAAGGTTGAGTGACAAGAGAATTAGAATTGTAAAATGGATGTTTTATTTGTTTTCCCAAAATGCAAGATTGGCAATGAGAAGGAAAATTCTCGTTGTTACAAGATAGATCATTATTTGAAAAGATAGCCTTTAAAACACTATTGTTGGAGTGACCAAAACGTTTATGCCATAGAGTTGGTTAAGATGCAAGAAGAGCTGTCGAAACAGAGGTAGTTTTATTGAGAGCAGCCGGAAGAGGGTAAAGGTCACTTGAGCTCTCACAACGGAGAAGAGTCTTTTGTGTTTGAAGATCCTTCACAGAGAAACCAAAAAGATCAAATTCAACACTGCACCAATTATCTGTCGTGAACTGACGAACAGAGATTAAATTTTTGACAATATTAGGAGCAACAAGAACATGATTGAGAGACAGGGGACGAGATTTTGTTTTGAGAGAAGTGGAGCCACGGGATGTTACAGGAAGGACCGCACCATTGCCAACAATAATAGAATGATTGATATCACGATCTAGACAAGGTTGGAGAATACCTGCACTCGCGGAGAGATGAGACGACGCAGCCAAATCCATGTACGAGTCGCCATTGGTTGGATCAGTCAATGTCTCGGTGGAGTATGCTTGATGAAGCTGTGTTGGCTGAATCTCCATTAGGTGCGCTTGTTGAGCATGTTGAGGCAGTGGTGACTGTGGGAGTGCAGGCCGTTGGTACATGGACGCCTGAGAGTAGGGAGTCCAAGTAGCGAATTGAGGTGGCCACGGAGCGTAAGGGGCGTTCCAGACTGTGTTTGGTCCCCATGATTGATAGTTTGGACGAGGGTCGTTGTTGAATCTGTTGCCCCTGAACCGTTTGTTACCGCGGTAACGTCCTCTGTTGTTTCCAGTTTGTGGCGTTGGTGATTGATGTTGTGGTTGCTGACCTGTGGAGACAGTGAGAGCAGTGGTTGAAGAGGCATGTGAGGAGTGAGTTGCAGTGGCTCGGTTTGATTTGTTGAGTCTTGTCTCTTCCATTTCCAGCATCGATTTTGCATTGTCAAACGTTGGGAAAGGTTCCTTATGGTTGATAACATTTATAATGTTATTGAACTTGTCGTTGAGACCATTGAGTAGGTACATCACCATCGTGCGTTCATTAACGGGGGCATCAACATTTGAAAGTAAGTCAGCGAGAGATTTGATCTTCTGACAATACTCTTGGATTGAGCTGTCGCCGATTTCGGTTGTACGAAGCTCATTATCCAACTGTATGGCCTGTGCTTCTTTGTTGTTTCGAAATTGATTTTCGATTCGTGTCCAGACGTCGCGAGCTGTACCGCCTGTTTTGAATGAAGATCTGAATAGTGGAAGAGTCAGGGTGCCGTATATCCAGAGTTTTATTAAGCCATCGCGTTTTAGTCAAGGGCCGTCGTCGTCACCGTTTGGTTGAAGGAATCCGTCCAGATGATCAAAAACATCAAAGGCTAAGTAGTGCATGAGAAACAATTCTCTCCACGCATCATAGTTGTGATCATTGTGATCCAAAATGATGGGGATGTGAGATTTGATATTCGTCACTCCAACGGCTCGTTCGGTTTGTGGTGGGGCAGCCATGGGAAGTAGAGAAATATGAGAGAGATGAGAAAAGAGAAGAAGATGAGAGGAGAAGCTTAACAAGCTCTGATACCATGAAAGTTACTGGGTTCCCTTGAGGGATTCTCATATATCGAAGACATTATAAATAGCCTGAGTAGCTAAATAATCGTTACATAAAATCAGGGATCACAAATCATAACAGATATTGATAACAATATTAACAGCATCCGTATAAGTGAGTAACAGAATATGTTTATATTATATCACATATAGTGGTGAACTACTTAAATTTTGGACTGATATCTTAATATTTGTAGAAGTGTGCTCTCACTTTGATTTGGTCTCATTTTGTAATCATCATTTATAGTTTGTCATTTTATACCCAAAACGACTTATGGATATGAACCTGATATAAACTTTGTCTGTTTGAACTTTGTATCTTTTGAGAAGTTTTTGTCTGATTGACTATAGTTTTATTTATTTTTCCATCATATATTTTAGTGTTTGATAAAACATTTACTATAATTCTAATTTAACTGTAAAAATTGTAGATTTTATAAATGAGTAAAGTAAAATTTTGTTTAATTTAGATGATAGTAAATAAATTCATAATTATATAGGTGAATGATAACAATCTATTCGGATAGCAAATGTTTAATGCAAATCAAATACAAAAAAATATTCTACTGACAAATCAATGAGAAGGACGTTATTTATACAAATAGAGATGGTGATAACAATGAAAATGGGAGGAATGACAATGGTAGGAATGACAATAACAGCGACGATGAAGACAATAACAATGATAACTGTACGATGAATGTAAATAATATAGTTAAAAACGATGAAAATGATTAAAAATTGCATAAACAAAAATATGTTCATCACTATCTTCATTTAAAAAATCATAACTATCATCTTCTATCATCTTCTATAAGCCTAATCAGAACTCTCCAAACTCATATCATCAATGTTCATGCACTTTTTTACTTGGACATCCAACACCCATTGTTAATTTTAATAAATTTGTTCATATGTTTCATTTTATTTGTTAAATTATATTCAAAACTAGAAAAAAAAAGTTTGACAATAAAAAATATCAGAAAACATGTTGTCTCGAAGAATTTCTTATTTTCAATGGAAATGCATAAAAATTTTAATTAAGAATTTTTCATATGGCAATTGAATACTATTACTTGTCAAATCCCATAGAATTTTTCATGTGGCAAAAATGAGTAAATGACACATCAGCAAAATAACCTTTAATTACTTCTCCTTTAATATATAGTAGATAATCAAAGTTGATTGATATGATATCTTGTTACTTATTTTTGTCATTTTCAATTTACAATTTTAAGTGTTTTCTTTTTGGTTTAATTTAGATTTATTTAACCATTTTAAAACTGTTTTTAGACATGATAATTCTTAAAACATAAATTGAAATTTTTTTCAGTCACCAATTTAATTTTTCTTTTAATAAAATTATATATTTTAATATAAAATCCATGGGCTGCATCATACGGAATCACAACTGGGAATTTCTAAGTGGTGCAATGGGTAAGTTTCAGAGCAGACATACGATTGAAGAAGCTGAGGGCACTGCTTCTCTTTCGGCTATCATGCTGTTGAATTTGAAAATGATAATTTTGTCTTTAATAATGCTTTCAATCAGCTCACAGATCACTTAAAACTTCGTGGTACTATTCAGACGGTAAATTCATGAAGTTTTTTGTTCTTTATTCTTACATGTCAAGTTTAAATACATTAATAGATAATCTAATAATTGCGCAGATGCTTTAGCTAAAACTGCTATTAGATCTTGTCATGCATGGAGCCTCTTCCATGATTGTCCCTCCTTTCTTACAAATGTATTCTCTCGAGATCGTCGTTGATTTAATAAAATTAGCTGACAAAAAAAAAAAAAATGTAATCAATTGATTTGATGTTGATCCGCGGTAGACCAGTGATCCGTTGGTGGTGTAAGTAAAACCGGTCGTCGTACCCACGCCACGCGTATTAAAAACTGGCCCAAGAAATCTAAAAATCGTTGGGAAAATATAAAAGCATTTTTGGGTTTCGAAAACGGTTAAGAGCCCAATAATCATGGAGAAGACATAAAGAAGCGCCTGGAATCTTTTTCGCCCACGTTCTTCCTCGAACAAGGCTCCACCGCTTTGGCTGTCACCGGAGCTTCCGCGACTTCAAAATCCTCACCGGCTTAAAAAGAAGTCGAAGGAAGCTTCTATTATTTTTTTTTCTAGAAAAACTTGGATTTACGTCACTCCAAATTTAGAACGGCGCACACTCCTACGTTGCAAACATAAAACGGCACAACATATGTTTCTTTACCAATTTAGATGGAAAATGATTTTTTTTTGTAACATTCATCATCACTCGTTGGAAAGAAGAATTTCAGCGCGCAATCAATGGAAGATGAAGATCACTCCGGCAACAAGAACATCTTCGTGCGTCTCTCTATCCATCTCTATTTCCTTCTATGTGTTACATCATATCCCGGTTTAATGTTAGTTTAGATTGAACCGGTGGTTAACTTAACCATTGTATATATATGTTACGATGTACAGACTTTAGTGGATTAATGAGAAATATTCAGTATATTCAATACTATGTGTTGCAAATTAATTGTATGATTGAGTATATTATGGCACGTGTATATGTTTCCTCCTTGTTGCTACTACACTAAACCTCAATGATCCTCTTCAATGGCTGAAAATGGCTCTTAGTCTTTGCTGATTCGTATTTTCTTCTTCCTGGTTGGACAGGATGGTTATCCCCTTCATCATCATCATCCTAGTTTGTCGACTGAAGAAGCTTCTGGTAACTATACATCGGAGAGTCCCAATGGCAAGAGGAAAGTTGAAAGTGCATGTGGTCTCTTCTGCGTCATGAGAAAGAGAACTCGTTGGGACAACTCTGTTGATGATGATATGTCTCTGGATTTCGATTACGCAGAGAAAGGTGATGACTTTTGCTGCAGTGACAGTGACTCTGACCTATCTGAGTGTTCAGAGTTCGATGTTATATCACAGCATGTTGTACAAGACAAGGATTTGATTGGTGAATCAAACGGAGATAAATCTCTCTCTGTAATATGCAACTCTCCTTGCCCCAGTGAGGATGAGGGAGCTCTGGTTCGTAACTTGTCTTCTCATGGCGGCGGCACATCATCTTCAACTGAAGTTGGATATGGAGATGGAGCCGACATGCAGGGCGCTGTGGAGAAAACGCTGGTAAATAAAGACGATGAACCAATACCGATCAGCATTGATGATGGGTCCAGCAGCATATTGCAAGAAACTTGTTTACTTCATCAGACTGTTAGATGTTTTAATGAATACAATGCTCATGATGATAAGATTGGCATTGGAATCTCACCTATACCTTTAACAAAAACCCTTGGGGGACCGAGTAGGCCGTGGTCTGTCTGTAGCTCTGTAGCCGCAGTGAGAAACATACCTCCTCTATTGGGAGATAGTTCAGGTGCTTGTAGTTCCTTGGATGAATATGTGAATGTTAGTACTTCTGAAGGCAGGGATGCAGAACTTTCTCAAACTCTATACCAGGAAGAAGAAGTTGATGATGAAGATGAGATTTCCTTTTCTGACATTGATGCAATGGTAAAGCTTGGTTACTCTTTACACACAAGCCTGTCAAATTTTGTCCTTGATAATGAGTGTTTCTGATCTCTTACTTTACTCGAAAATATTTCCAGATACGCAAATTGAATCTGATCCCGGATGATTCAGATTCATGCTTAGATAGGGAAGGTAACTGTTACGGCTTTTGATGTCCAAGCATGTTACTTGTTTACTTTGTTGCATCCACAAAGATTGTAAACAAAAACAGTTCTCTCTCTCTCTCAAAACTATAGTTTTCTCAGAAATGGTCCGCTTTATGGTTTCTAGAACGGTCTAAGCATCCACGTTATAAATTACTTGGACTGGAAAACTGCACAATGACTTCAGTTCGAAGGGGAATTATGTCTCAAGGGGTAATAGCTGTCCTACATTGTCGTCATTCAAAGCATTTAATTAGGAAACACGAGGTATGTAAGGCAATTCATCATTTCCATGTCCTATCAACTCCTCTTAGTTACATGGCACAAGCTTATTTGTTTGTCGAAGGTAATTATTGGGAGATCATCTGATGGCATGAACGTTGACATTGACTTGGGTAAAGATGGTTATGGGAGCAAGATATCTCGGCGTCAGGTGATTTCTCTTTTCATTCCCAAAGTTAAAATTAGTACGCTGATCAAAGTTCTTAATTACCGTAATTTATGTGCTATAATTTTCTTCTCCATATTTTTCCTAGGCACTGGTGAAGCTAGAGAACAACGGATCATTCTCTGTAAAGAACCTTGGAAAGCGACATATCCTTGTAAATGGGGAGAAGCTAAATACAGGACAGATTGTATCCCTCGCATCATGTAGCTCTATAGATGTAAGCACTACATTATGCTTTGTTTATGCAGTACATTATGCTTTGTTTAGGCACGTTAATGCATCTTTCTATTAACTAAAACTCCCAAGTTGTGCAGATTAGAGGAGAAGTCTTTGTGTTCAAGATTAACAAAGAAGCAGTGAGACAGTTCTTGAAGAACAACACACGGAGAAACAGTGAGATCGAAACCAAATTCAGATGGTGCGAATAGATTATTGTTATTACCTTTTGCATAGTCTTAGTCACCCACCCATCAGCATGATTTAAACGTCCCACCTGGCTAAGGTTAATGAGTTAAAGACACCTAACGCCAATGAGTGATCCCTTCAATCATATTTGAACATTTTCGTCTTCTTCCATAGATTGATAAGTTAGTTAGAGCCAATGATTTGGGGCCTTTGCTTGCAACAGCTGCAAATTATCTAACCAACCTTGATTCCCTATTAAGGTATTTCTTCTTTTTTTGTCAGCAACCAAGGATGTAATTTTGGATTTTGACTATATGTAGTCAAATGAGTAAGTGTCATGTTTAGAGGACAGCTAAACAAAAATTAATTTCTTAGCCGAATTTGTCTATGCATGACTTGTGAATCGGTAATATGTCTAGTTATAATCAGAAATCACGAGTTGTCCTGCTTTGGAAACGAAAGAGAAGAATCTAAAGCTCTTCTTACATCTGAGTTTATGGTGGATGTTGATAGGGCCAACCACACCTCAATGTACAGTACTTGTCTTCACGCATATGTCGTATGGACCATCACACACATGATACGATTACATGTGTATATTTATATATATTAATAATAATATCTATAGTCTATCAATATATAAATTCTTCTTTCTTTCAAGTGTCAGAACAACGTTCAGTAGATCTATCACACGCCTTGCTCATCTCATCATCCAACGGTCCTTTTTTACTCCGAACTCTCTTCTTCTTCTTCTTCTTCTTCTTCTTCTTCTTCTTCTTCTTCTTCTTCTTCAGTCTGTCTCTGTCTAAGAAGCCAAAAATGGCTTCTCTTCTTTCTCTTCTTCTTCTTTTGCTCACTTTTTATTCAGCAGAATCCAAGACTTTCTGGGGTGACGTGGCAGCTCTTAAAGAGTTCAAGAACTCGGTGGATGCGAAGTCCATGAGCCCTGGCTCTTGCCTCAGTACCTGGGATTTCTCCGTCGATCCCTGCGACGGTTTGTCCGGCGAGACATTCACTTGTGGTTTCCGGTGCGACTCAGTCGTTTCCGGATCGGGTCGGGTCACGGAGCTCAGGCTAGACCAAGCCGGCTACTCAGGCTCCCTCTCCTCCGTCTCATTCAACCTTCCGTATCTTCAGGCCCTCGACCTCTCCGGCAACTACTTCTCCGGTCCTCTTCCGGACTCGCTCTCCAATCTCACCCGCCTCACCGGGCTCTACGTTTCCGGGAACTCCTTCTCAGGAGCCATGCCCGATTCTCTCGGGTCGATGTCGGTTCTTGAGGAGCTCCTCTTAGACAACAACCGCCTCGAAGGCTCCGTTCCCGCGAGTTTTAACGGTCTTTCAAGTCTAAAACGACTAGAAATCCAGCTCAACAACATCTCCGGCGAATTCCCCGACCTGAGCTCGCTCAAGAACCTGAACTACCTCGACGCGAGCGATAACCGGATATCTGGTCCGGTCCCGTCATCGTTACCCGGTTCAGTAGTCCAAATCTCAATGCGAAACAACCTCATGGAAGGAACCATCCCAGAGAGCTTCAAAAGCTTAAGCTCTCTTGAAGTTATTGATCTTAGCCACAACAATCTCAGTGGCTCTGTCCCATCATTCATCTTCACTCATCAAACTCTGCAGCAGCTAACACTCTCCTTCAACGGCTTCACCTCTTTTGACTCGCCTTACTACTCACCCTTGGGTCTCCCCAGCGAACTAATCTCCGTGGATCTCAGCAACAACCAGATCCGAGGCCCGTTACCTCTGTTCATGGGTCTCTTACCAAAGCTCTCAGCTTTGTCCTTAGAGAACAACAACTTCTACGGTATGATTCCGACCCAGTACGTCTGGAAAACCGTATCCCCTGGATCCGATTTCGCCGGGTTTCAGAGGCTCTTACTTGGCGGCAACTTCTTATTCGGAGTTGTACCGGGTCCTTTGATGACGCTCAAGCCTGGATCAGCGAATGTGCAGCTCGCTGGAAACTGCTTCTCGTGGTGTCCAGCGACGTTTTTCTTCTGCCAGGGCCAAGAACAGAGATCTCTTACTGAATGCAGAAAGTTTAGCCGTGTAATTCCTTGATTACTTACTAATTTCTTTGTTTCCTTTTTTCTTTTTCCATGTCTTAAACCTTCCGGTCGGGTCGGATCTTTGTGATCATCTGATGCTTTAGGAAAGGTCTTTATCTTCCGGCAATTGCTTATCCCGAAGCCTCTTAACATGTGATTAAATGAATAAATATGCCGTTGGGAGAGTCGATGATATCTTCTTATTGTATCTAATGACAACATAATTTTTAATTATTGTTGTAATAAATACGTAGATGCGTAATGGTGGTAAATTGGTAACGGAGTATAATTCTTCTCTTCTGGGGGTCCCAGTTGATGATTGGATAAGAGATGACCTCCACTGTATTTTGGACTCTAGCACCCATTGGCAATCTCGAAGAGTTTGCTTCGGCATTCCACTTTGGGCCCAATTAGCTGAGCCTGTATTCGATATCAAAAAAATATTGAAGAAATGTTTGATTCTTTTCTCTCCAAGGCACAACAGTATACACAATTCAAAACGGAAACTCAAAAAGGGGTGTTCCGAGAATCGAACTCGGGACCTCTCGCACCCGAAGCGAGAATCATACCACTAGACCAAACACCCAGCTTCACTTCTCGAAATTGTTTAGATATTAGAAGATATTATCCACAAGAATTTGCCTCCATGAACAAATTGGAGCCTATACATGCATTTCGGTCTTCTCAAAGTCAACACTAATCATAGGTGACAACCTTAGACAAGATTCTAATACTTTCAATACAGCGTTTTAAAATAGTTTAGATGATTAGATTCTTGAAACTCGGTTTCTACACAAAAGAAAGATTTGCTTTTGTTTTGTCGTTATACTCGTTGTTAAATAGTTAAGAAGACTTCCACAGGGGGAGGTAGTCTTATAAACATCTTGTGATCTTGTTCGAGCTAAAGTAAATATACATTACGTTTCGTTGGCGAATGATATATGTGTGATATTCATGGAATCAGAAAAGAGAGATTTCCATCAAGATATATGTGTAGATGTTCACCATTGTGAAGTCACGAACTTTATATATATTGGTACTAGAAGAATGAGCGAGTGGCAGTCTCCTTCAAATTGTACCTATCGATAGACTTTACTTCACAGTTATTTATATTTTTACCAATATCAATGGCTGTATTGGTTAGCTTTCCCATTACTTAGGCAGTTATTTATATCTTTACAGTTACAATAACGTCTTTCTACGATTTTATACTGGCAATTAATTCGAATATTTCGGCTCATGATGTGTCAACCAATGGTATCATATACATCATGTATAATTATGATTTTGAGTACATTAATATGATTATGCTGAGTTGATCAAACCATTAAATGAACAATTTTCCCCTTCCAAATCATAGCCATCATGCTTACTTTCTTTGGTACATTATTATTTCTTAGAATTTAATTCAATTAATCTACAATGTTCCTGGCGTTGTCGGAATCAGCTTTCTGGCCACTTTTTAGTTGTCACGAATTTGAAGAAAGAAAGAAAGGAAGCAAAAAAATGGAGAAAATGCAAATACCATCATTCCTGTATTCCACTCCACTTCTCTTTTTTTTTTTTTTTTCGGGTCACAGCACTCCATTTCTCATTTCACTACATGCAGAACCCTTTTGTTTTCATCAACCTTTTTAAAAGAGTTTTCACCGAATTATTATTCCCTTAATCCCTTATATAAAACTTTAAAAAAATATTCGTACCAAAAACATGAATCGGTGGTCATTACCTAACATTATTTTAATTCAAGTATTATTAATTCTTGATATCTCTTTACTACGAATCAAGTCAGTTGTAAATCATTAGTTATAGTATCTTGAACATATTTCTTTTTAAAACAAAAAAAAAAATCTTGAACATATTTCGATAGTGAAAACAATTTAGCGTTTTATAAAAACACTATGCTGTCAATCACTCCATTTTATAAATTACAAAAAACAGCAGCGGTTTGTTTTGTTCTCATACAACAAAGGAAGTACACCCCATTCTTAATGTCCTTTCTCGTTCCAAACTGTACAACACTTTTTCTCTAATTAGTAAGTAGTAGTTAAAGGGATATAAAATACTAAAACGGGGCTTTCCATTATAGTAGAACTTGATATTGAAAATGAAAAAAAAAAAAATTAGAAAATATGTAGTACTTTTGTTTTGGTGTGTTGTAGGTAAATGCCTAACCAAGGGTAATTTCCCTTAAACCATAATATAAAAACAAGCGAAGGAAACATATATGTATACTAAACACATAAAAAATATATATATATTTTAAAAGAAAATAGTTGGTAAGAAAAATATGAAATAATTTGGTTTTTGTTCACATGCAAACAAATAAATATGCATGCATTTGAAATAAATAGATGCAAGATAACAAGTTGCGCAAAAACTTTAATATGAACGGAAACGTGACCGGGAAGAAAACAGCTTCAAAGTTCACATGTAGCCTTGCTCTTTTTATAAACTATGTCACAGACATCACTTAGGCTATATAAGCTTATAAGGCAGATACCACGTTTTTCAGGCAAAGTCATTCGAATTAAACGCGTCTGTTACGAGAAGATACAAACTGTCTTAAACTACAAACGAATTCTGCATAGATTAATTTTTTTGGGCATAAATTTCATCTAAAGGTTACATATAGAAAATACAAAATTTTGGAGAACATATCGGTGTTTAACGTAATTCGGAGATTAGCAAAAATATCATACATATGAGTACTTTTTAATAATAAAAAAATATAATTGTTTGTTGTTATAACATTATATAGTTCACATTTAAAACATCACGGATCATTTATATATATACGAGAACTGAAAAGTGTATAACTTTATAAAAAAAAAAAAAAAAAAAAAAAAAAAAAAAAAAAAAAAAAAAAAAAAAAAAAAAAAAAAAAAAAAAAAAAAAAAAAAAAAAAAAAAAAAAAAAAAAAAAAAAAAAAAAAAAAAAAAAAAAAAAAAAAAAAAAAAAAAAAAAAAAAAAAAAAAAAAAAAAAAAAAAAAAAAAAAAAAAAAAAAAAAAAAAAAAAAAAAAAAAAAAAAAAAAAAAAAAAAAAAAAAAAAAAAAAAAAAAAAAAAAAAAAAAAAAAAAAAAAAAAAAAAAAAAAAAAAAAAAAAAAAAAAAAAAAAAAAAAAAAAAAAAAAAAAAAAAAAAAAAAAAAAAAAAAAAAAAAAAAAAAAAAAAAAAAAAAAAAAAAAAAAAAAAAAAATATCCACGCATATGATGGAATATACTAAGATATATATATATATATAAGTATCTAAAATTTGCTTGGGAAAATCTTGAACTGATTGATGTTTATCTAAAACCGTTTCTTATACGGATAAATATTTGAAAGGATTTTAGAACATTTTTAATTTCGAAAATATAACATCATATATATATAATCCTTTGAGAATATCCAAATTTCAACCATCTAATCCATGTTATAGATCCATTTATACCAATTTATGAGGGAAAAGAAAAAAAACCCTTTAACAACAAAAAAAGGGGGAAAGGAAAATATCCCAACCAAATATTGAAGAATATGGTTACCTACCAGGTAAAACAATGATTTTCTATCCGTGTAAATTCACAAAATCTATAAGGAAGGTGAACATCTGCTCTTTGACTCTTGAGCCGCCTTTCAAGTTTGGAAAATTTCATAAACTCCACAACGATCTAAATTCATCTTGATCGTCCAAGTGATAGAACAAAAACACGCTTGACAAAAAAAAGACGGTGTAGATTACGTAACTCTTCTCTCTTGACGCGCCGAACCCGAAAGTTTGACTAAAATCCTGTAAAGTCTACTACAAAATATATATAAATCATACTCTTACCATAATTACTATATGTTAATGCGTTTTTAAAGGTTTGTGACAAATTTGACTAAAAAAATGGTTTAATCAAAATCTTTTTTCAATTAGGAGTCTATATAGTTCTTTTGTTCGTTCTGTTACCGAACAAATGGTAATTAATTAAAGTATAAAAATCAGGATAATTTACTTAATTTCGTAATCAAAATTTATCTGGCCTAGTTAGTGTCAACGAAAACCCTAAACACAGTTTTGAATAATTTTCAGGAGTCCAATTCCACAGATACGGCACAGAAACAAACAAAAAAATAATAAAAAATATATATATATTTAAAAAAAAACCTTGAGAGTATATATAAAAGGATCGCCCACAATCTCCTTCCGCTTCTTTCGTCTTCTTCAAAAGCTTTTCTCTTAAATCACACCACGCTCCTCCGCTCCCTTTGCTCCCTCTTAACAAACCCCAAAACAACAGCAACAAAGCGATTTCGGTTTGCGATTTCGATTTCTTCCGGTTTCAATCGACTTTTCATGGTATCTTCTTCAATCTCCCTCTCTCTCTCTCTCTATCTGCTTTGAATCGAATATTTCAATGATTTTGTTTCGCTTTATCTATGACGGTTTTGATTTGAGAATTCTCCGTAGTTTAGGGTTTCTTATGATTCCTGATTCGATATACTGGTCGATCTATGCGATGCGGCTAGGTTTCTCATCCGTGAATTATTCCTCGATTCGATACTTTATATACTGCCAAAGACTGAATCTGCGCTCTGTGTTCGTTATCTGATTGTATGATTATGAGTTTGGAAAATGATTTACTGAAAGCGTGATGAAGCTCTTTGTTGTTGGCGTTTTTGTGTGATTTTCTGATTTAAGTCGTTTAATCAGAATTCCACTCTGCTTTGTGTGCTAAACAGATGCCTCCTTGTGAGAGTTCGGATCCATTAGTAGATAAGGACTCTGAGCCTTTCGTGGAGTCAGATCCAACCGGTAGATACGGCCGTTACGACGAGCTCTTAGGCTCTGGCGCCGTCAAAAAAGTCTACAGAGCCTTTGACCAAGAAGAAGGCATTGAAGTCGCGTGGAACCAAGTCAAGCTTAGATGTTTCTCCGACGACCCTGCCATGATCGAGAGGCTTTACTCTGAGGTTAGGTTGCTCAAGAGCCTTAAGAACAACAACATCATCGCCTTGTATAAGGTGTGGAGAGATGAGAAGAGCAACACGTTGAACTTCATCACCGAGATTTGTACCTCCGGGAACCTTAGAGAGTACCGGAAGAAGCACAGACACGTGTCCATGAGAGCTTTGAAGAAGTGGTCCAAGCAGATACTCAAAGGCTTGGATTATCTCCACACTCATGAGCCTTGTATCATCCACAGAGATCTCAACTGCAGCAACGTTTTCGTCAATGGCAACATCGGCCAGGTAAAATACACACATTAATCAAAAGTCATTCTCTTTTTGTTTTGTTTGGGTTAATGATTGAGTTTTTGGTTTGACGAAAACCAGGTCAAGATTGGTGATCTTGGTTTAGCTGCAATCGTGGGGAAGAACCATTTAGCTCACTCGATCCTCGGGACACCAGAGTTCATGGCTCCTGAGCTATACGAGGAGAATTACACGGAGATGGTTGACATTTACTCGTACGGGATGTGCGTTTTGGAGCTTGTGTCGCTCGAGATTCCATACAGCGAATGCGATAGTGTTGCCAAGATATACAAAAGGGTCAGCAATGGAGTCAAACCAGAGGCTCTGAACAAAGTGAAGGATCTAGAAGCTAAGGCCTTTATTGAGAAGTGCATTGCGCACCCCAAGGCGAGACCTTCTGCTGCTGAGTGTCTTCGTGACCCATTCTTTGATGGGATAGTAGATGATGATGACGAAGAAAACAATGATAATAGTGGAACTGATCGTATTGTTTCTTGATGATGGAAACTGACCAGTTTGTTTGTCCTATGGTTTGAGTCTATTTTTACATTTTGGGAGGCATAGTTTCCTTCTTTTCCTTTTCAATTCTTTTTTCTTTTAGTTTGTACATAAACTTTTGATTCCACATGGATATTACACAGCTTTTTCGTTTTAGTAACTAAATTCAAACATAAGAAAGAGAGAGGCAGAGAGAGGAATCTATAATTCTATTTGAATCTTTGAGAAAGTTTTGTAAACTATGTTTGTACCGTTTGGAAAGACATTAATCATTTTTATACGTTGAAGGATACTCGTTTGACAAAAAAAGTTGGAATGAATTTACTTGCAAATTTCTAAGCAGTTGTTTAAACAAAGAGGTACTACTCAAGGTCAAAAACTCTCAATATATCATCCTATATAATCCTAAAACTAGTGTAGGCCAAAAAGCGTAGTGTTAAGGTTGGTTTTACACTTTTTATCTTTTTTACCCAAAAGTGCAAAACGGTTGAAACTTTTTCGGACCAGTTCCCGTAAGATCTCGATCGATCTTTATAATGGGCACTACTTTTATTAATTATTATGAATAGTTTGCAAAACAATTATGCTTTGCTTCACAATTTTTTATATTTATCTTTGGCTTCACGAATTATTACTTCTCGGATTGGAGTATGACATAATGATAATATTGATCTTATTTAGATTTACAAAATTATATATATATATATATAACACCATATACCACTTTATTTTATTTACTTACCGGCCATGTTACTCATTCGACCATCCTTCCCTTTCCGTTTGTATTTCTTTACCTTTTCAGCAGCCATGTATGTACTCTTACACACGTCAATATATTTAATCAAGATTTTGGGCAGGTGTGTACTCTTACACACGTCATGTTTATTTGCAGCTATTTCGTAGTTTGAGAATGCTTTGACATTGGCATGGCCCCAGCAACCATATATATTGGGAGATAGTCAACGATTTATATAATGTATGACTAGTCAAGACATTGCTAACTTTTGAAGCATGGAAAGCTATTTGTTGCCAGCCGATTTATATCCAATAAGGATCTAAATTGTTTGTTGTTGACCTAGTGCTTTTGTTCTTGAAACCCAAAAAGTTTTATATTTTTCTACGAAGAGAAACTACGTTTTTATTGGAAGTATATAAGTTTTTTTTTTCTGTTATAGTCATCCATATATGTAAAACTCACCGAAGAGATAAAGATCAAGGCTCCGGCTCTCCAAGTACTCATATATTTACAACTTATCGTTCCTGTTAACGCAGTAACCTAAGAGATTAACAAGGCTGATGTGCTGTACCTTCGTGATCAGCATCACCTCGTTCTTGAACTCATTGACCTGATATCTCTGATAGTCTTTTGACAGCAATCTCTTGACCGTCAAGTATTCTCTGCTACCACACATTTCATAAGTTATATGAAACACAAACTTAAGATAGATTCTGTGGACGACAAAACCTTCCCATCAATGGAGATCGCAGGACGAAATTTCATCATCGAGATAAAGATAAGAGAAAAGATCAGCAACGTTTAAGAATGGTATAAACTCGTTTTATTCAATTCGTAGATCCTAGGGAATTAATGTTTCCATTCATAGATTTTATAGTATTATAGCAAGGGAGTAAACTTATATATATATATAGATGCCTAACTTCACTCATGGAGAATCTCTTGTTAAAAGTTAAAAAATTCAATTAGCAAGCCAGTCCATTCTCGACTCCAACTCCAAAACTCTCTTACTCATCACATTAATGTCGACCCTCTTGAACTTAAATTAAACACACAGAGTCTAGCTCTTCCATCTCGAAACAAACAAAAAGATATATATTTTTAATTTTTTAACTAAAATAGTTACATTCACCAATAATTACATTTAATCTTTAACTAAACAACCTTTTTGGTTAGCTTTTTTTGTTTGTTTTGTTTTGGGCATCTGATGAAATATTTATTTCAGAGTTTAGATTTGTACATATTCATCAAACACTTTACACCGCTAGTAAACAGAACAATTCAAATGAATCATCTTTAACTTCGATCATATTGTTGATAAAATATTATGTCTTAAATGCGTAAAAAACCACAAATCACAAACCTGATATCAGTAACTTATCTGATATACTACTTAGACACCCACGAAAAAAGTGTTCAAATTAACAAGTCGATAGTTAATATATATATAGACCTAACATGTTCATGTTTTAATCCCAATTACCCACAAAGATTATGGGCCTCAGCTTTGTCCATAACTTTTTTGGTTACCTATAAGGCTATAACAAAAGAAATCACAAAGGAAAATGAGTGACTATTGAACACCAAGCATATATATATGGTCTGGTTTCTAGGCGGAAAAAGATCTAGTAAAAACTAAAAAGATGTTTGTCCAAAAAAAAAACTAAAAACTAAAAATATGTCTAAAATTGTTCGTACACCAAGAAAAGAAAACAAAATTCAAAAACCAGGTTTAGAAAGAAAAGAAAAAAGAGAGGGAAAATATGTGGTTATGTGAATGTGTTGTCACACTCAAAGTTGTTGGGAAAAAAATGAAGAAGAAGAAGACGATTGCTATCGTTCGTTGCACCCAAATAACAAAAGGACGATTGCTATCGTTTCACACCAAAGTTTATATATTTACATTATTTCATGTTCCTTATGTATTTTCGTCCCCTGTTTATTTATGTTTCTAAATTTTAGAATCAGTAGTAGACCAAGTAATGTATGAACAATAAAGTCAGAATAACAATAAAGCTTGAGTTATGATTCAATAAATTTAAACAATCCAAAACTTTCTTGATGACAAAGTTCAAAAGTGATGGCTCAGCTGTTCCTTGTCTAATTTCAGTAACCAACTTATCTTTGTATCCATCTCTAAACCGCACGTTATGTTTTTGGTATGGATAGATGTATATGTGGTTTACAAATGATCGGATACAACGATACAGTAACATTAAATCTAATTAAAGAGAAAGTTCTAATGATTTTAGATTTAAGTATGATACCATGTGAAAGTACCCAAAGAAATAGTTTAAAAACTGGAACTAGAAAATATATATTGGAAAATATGCAAAAGTAATATTTTTATACGAAACCCGTTATAAAAGAAAATTGAAACAAAATAAGATCCATATAACTAACACAAGGGAAAGAGTCTGTGCGTTAGTCGAAATAGTCAATCAAGATATTAACTTTTGGAATACAGTTTCTATATATTACCAAAACGAGTTTGCTCGCTGGGGCACAGTACAGTATGCTGAAATATGTGTAATTTATACGGTGTGTTTATAGAATAACTACGGAACTTAAAGAAAAGAAATATAGATATTCAGGTCAATAAATTTGAATTCCGTGTCTCGTTTTTGAGTGCTGAACATTATGTAATGTCGTGTTAAGATTTCAGTTAAATAAATAAAAAATGGTGTTGATTTGGTGAATTTGTGTTTGTTTTTCGCTGTTCTTGGTTTTACACCATGGTCGAGATGAATAATTTATGCGTAGAATTGTCATAAGTATTAGAAATTTAGTCAGAAATTTTGAAGATGTGTGAAAAATAGAAATTAAAAAAAAAAAATCAAAGCATCTTGTGTTTCTCTCTCTCTCTCTCTCTCTCTNCTCTCCCTCTCTTTTTTTTTTTTTTTTTTTAATTCCCTCTTGCAGGGACATCATTTCAGTGTTGAATTTCTGATTATAAATTTTAATTTGCATCACAATCATAAAACGATCAAAACTGAACGGTTTGAAAATATGTGTGGTGTATCATAACAAAATTAGGTAAGAAGAAAATCTTAAACAATCTAAAAAAAGTTGTTCTTGCAAGTTGATAAAGCTTGCAACAATTCAAAAAAGGAAAAAGAAGAAAGAAATCAAAAAGAGAAACGGTATTATAATATTAAAAAACGACAACTTTGCATGTAAATTTAAAATTCCAAAAAGTTGTTGTCCTTGGCATAATCACACACCACCACCATCATGTTACACCAAGAAAACAGTTGTTTCAATATCTAGCATAATTATATAAAAATTATAAATTTAATAGATTTCAATATACAATTTATTTATTTAGCAACCACGAATTAACACAGGCTACACTCTCTAAAAGTTTCCTATTTACCTGTGATCTTACATTTATATATGATAGTATTATTCTTAATGGAAATGCACTGTCATCTTATGAACCCAAATTATTTTGAACATTTCCTGATTTATTGATAACATATAATGATAATTTAAAAGAATATGGAAAATAACTAAAGTGAGTTGTCTATAAGACTAGTATCAAGAACTCACAAAGTTGCAAGAGTTTATTATTGTCTTTGCCTGCACACAAGACAAGTTGTATACTTGTATTAAGGTCCCTATATTATTGTATATTATGATATTCCCTTCTTTTTTTACAGTTAGCTTTTTTTTTTTTTTTTGGTGTCCAAAAATATAAAGTTCGTTTCAGTTGCAGTAAAGTTTTGAATTCGAGATGTCAGAACACCAGTCAGAATCTCTGACACCGCTTATGTATTACTACATTTGGCTGACTCACAAATATAACTACTCATATATATACACACCATTTTATAAACAATGAAATGTTAGAAATAAAAACATTGTTCAGAAAATATATAAAAATGAAAACAAACCAGTTACTATGCTTTGGAGTTTGTAATGAAAAAAAAAAGATACTAAATGACTTTTAATTATCGACTCATTTTTTTTTCCGTCTAATTATCGACTCATTTTAGTCTAGTTAGAATTGGTATTTCGAAACACACAGTTTAAATATTGGAAAGAGTTTGTTATAAGGAGAAAAAATCAAACAAATTTTACCAAAAATTTGTAGAATAAACAACAAGTCTTCTTCAACAATATTGTAAAGTATTTAAAAAGTTGCTAAAATAAAATTCGCAAAGTTTTCAATTGTTTATTTGAAAAAATTAGGTCACATATACATTGATATTATGGGTCTCCATGATAGTAATAGTCTAGTCATAATTCGAAAATAGATTAATATCAACTATCTCAATTGCATTAAAGTTTAGGCTTAAATAATTAACATGCCTTCTTTTTTCTTATAAAATATCAGTTATAAAAATTAAAAAAAAGGAGGTCGTCATCATCTTCTGTCATTTCTCTTTTGGACCTCTCCCTCTCTCTCTCTCTTACAAATCCCCCCCCGAAAAAAGATGCTTAAACCATAAGAAAGCCAAATCTCAAATCTTTTGCCCTAATATTATAAGTGAGACTATTGTTCTCTATTAATTTATTAATTTTAATTATCAAAGAACTCTTCTTAATGGAATATTAAAGAAAACCATTTACAGACATCACAAAAGGAAAGGTTTTTAATAACCTTAAGAGAGAGAGAGAGAAAGAGGCACTCGTGATAAGAGACGAACCCCCCCTAGGCCCCAGAGAGAGAGAGAGAAGCTGTTCTTCATAGGATGAACAAAACATCCTCTGTTTCTCTATTCACATTTCCTCATCTCCAAAAATGGTTTTTCTTCTTTCTCAAACTTCAAATTTTTGTTTGTTTTTTCTTTTCTGCCGTTAGTATTAATTCTTCTTAATGATTTTTACGTTTCTGGGTTTTTGGTTTTATGATTCCGATGATGCATTTTTCAGATTTCAAGAACACCCAATTTCGCTATTTGATCAGGACAAGAACACCAACACCAACAACAAAGATCGGATTCCTTCTTTGATTTTCAGACAGCAAAAGTATGTTCCACGTCTTTGTTTGTTTTGTTCAAATTCATCAAGAAAGACTCATCTCCCTCCCCTCTCATCGAATGTTTTCTCTTTTGTGAGGATTAAAGTTGCTTTTTGTTTGTTTGTTGGGGATTGTGTAGGAAGGAGGTAAGAGATGGAATCGGATCTGGGGAAGCTCTTCATTGGTGGGATTTCGTGGGACACAGATGAAGATAGGCTAAGAGAGTATTTTAGCAAGTATGGTGATGTGGTTGAAGCTGTGATCATGAGAGATCGTGCCACAGGACGTGCTCGTGGCTTCGGTTTCATCGTCTTCGCAGATCCTTGTGTTGCAGAGAGAGTGATCATGGAAAAACACATCATCGATGGCCGCACGGTTAGTATATTACCAATCATCTAATCCCTCTTTTTTTAACTTTCTGCATAAAACAAAGCTCAGATCTTTTAGAGGAGGATCTTCTAGGAAAATGCACAGTAGATTAGGAACTTGAGCAAGTTGGCAACAATGTTTATAGATTCTAAGAAGGATCAATCTATTTTCTTCATTGGTTTTTTCAGGTTGAGGCCAAGAAGGCCGTGCCTCGAGATGATCAGCAGGTGTTGAAACGACACGCCAGTCCTGTTCACCTTATGTCACCTGTCCATGGTGGTGGTGTTGGTGGTGGCAGGACAAAGAAGATCTTTGTAGGAGGTTTACCGTCTAGCATTACCGAGGCGGAATTCAAGAATTACTTTGATCAGTTTGGTACAATTGCTGATGTTGTGGTAATGTATGATCACAACACGCAGAGGCCAAGAGGGTTTGGCTTCATCACTTTTGATTCAGATGAAGCTGTTGATAGGGTTCTCCACAGGACTTTCCATGAGCTCAATGGGAAACTAGTGGAGGTCAAAAGAGCCGTTCCTAAGGAGGTTTCTCCCATTTCTAACACCCGGAGCCCGCTTTCTGGTGCTGCTGGCTATGGTAGCAACTATGGAGCCGGGTCTAATAGGATGTCTGCTAATAGTTACTTCAACAACTTTGCTCCTGGTCCTGGTTATTATAACAATCTAGGCTCTCCTGGTGGTCGGTTTAGTCCTATTATTGGTAGCAGTAGAAATCCGGTTTCTAGTTACGGCGTTGGTTTGAATCATGAGTTGAGTTTGAACTTGAATCCAAGCTTTGATGGAGCAACTTCTACATTTGGGTTTAACCGGATCCCTAACAACCCTTACTTCAACAGCGCTTCCCCAAACCGTTACAACTCTCCAATTGGGCACAACAGAACCGAATCTCCTTACAGTTCCAGCAATCGAGACTTGTGGGGAAACAGAACCGACGCTGCAGGTCCCGGCTGGAACATGAATGTGCCTATTGGAAACAACAGAGGGAACTGGGGACTTCCTTCTTCTGCTGTTGGTAATGATAACGATGGTTACGGGAGAAGCTTTGGGACGAGCTCTGGACTTACCGCGTCACAATTCGATGGGTTTGAGGGTTCTTTAGGGGAATTGTACAGAGGCAACTCGGTTTACAGCGACTCAACGTGGCAGCAGCAGCAGCTACCACCTCAGTCTTCTCAAGAGCTAGGCGCTTTGTCTCGCTCTTACGGTTATGACATTGACAATGTAGGTTCAGACCCATCTGCGAATGACTCAGAAGGTTACAATGGAAGCTACAGTGTTGGAAATAGACAAACTAATAGAGGTAAAAACAACACATTTTTAACTTTGGTACATTTGATCGAGATCGAAATGTTCTAAGCTGTGTTTTGTTTAGGTATTGCTGCATAGGTTATCAAAAACCAAGAAAAAGGAAAAAGGGAGGTGAGAGATTTGTAGATTGAAAGCAACAAATATCAATTGCAGAGTTTGAAGAGGTTCTCATGACAAAGAAACCAACTTTGTTGATAACAGTGAGTCTTTGCCAAACGAAAAAAATTAAGAACAGTTTTTGTTTTCTTACATAAAGATAAGATCGTAGCAGCCAAAGATACAACAAGATAAATGAAGATTTGCTTTCAAAGTTCTTAAAAGCGTCTTTTTTTCATAGAAATAACCAAACAAAGATCGTAGAATTTTCGATCAAGATTCTTCAGGGTTCTGTGCTCTGTTTTGTAACTTTAATATTTGTTTTTTTCTTATTTTCCGATCGAATTGTTCATGAAACTTCTTTTTTTTTTGTTGCTTTTTACTTTTAGAGTGGGAGAAACTACTGTGTAAGAGAGGGATATGACTATTTTGTTGCATATATCCCTAAATGAGATATATTTACTTTGATTTATTTTCTTTTAGTGTTCACACAAATTGTGAGGAACTCTTTTTATGTTTAGATTTTTTTAGACAAATAACATTAAGTTTCCAATCCTTCATTAGGAAATAATTTTTTTTGATAAAAAAAACCGAAAGAATAAGATTAGGAAATAAATTTAAGAATATATAACTAGATAAACAGAAAAGACCAAAACGAAAATTGACGGTAGTAAAAAGTTTGATGCAGTAGACACTAGATACACACAGGTCCCACTAACAAGTGTCTGTCCAAAACTTTTGCGACTTTTTGACCTTATTCTCGGAAAATATTTTTACGTGCAATTTTCAATTTTAACCTATGCCAAATATCTGAATAGTTACCTTCTTACGTGAAAATTTTAACAATCTTAACAAATTCAAGGAGAAAAACCTAGTACATGTACACATACAAATCAGCATAGTTATTTTACGTATGCCGCTAGGCGTTAACTAATAGTATTAGCTAGAGAGTAGAGAGTACATGCATGTATAAATATTAGCTATACAGATCTTTTTTTGTTCCGATCTGTAATATGTACAAAACTTATAAACTAAAATTATTAAAAAATACTCTTATCTTATGTATTGCTCTCTTAATATGATAATTATTCTTGTAAGATGAGTAATCGAAATATTTTAAGAAGCAGTGTCTTTTTAATGGCCAACAGACGAACTTCGCATAATAAGGCATTTTGCGGATTTGTTTCTTATACTAAGTTTTTCGTTCGCGCTATGCGCGGATCTATATTAATATTTTAATTTATTTTTTTTTTGATATATTTTTTCTATATTAATATTTTTNTTTTTGTTTAATTTTTTTTGCTGATATATTTTAAATCATTAAGATTATAATAGATATATAGAAATTCTCTTTTATATAAAACAATTTAAAATATAATATATAGGATGATGATCTCAAACTTATTCGATCAATCTACCTTACTGAAGACTCTTCTTCGGAAAGTTTTGTCTGATATTACTGTCATAATGCTGAATACTCAATCCTGTCGGGTTACAATGTAGCTCGATCTATTGTGTATATATTCCCCTCCTCACGGGGACCCGGTCTTCAAACATAGAATTTGGATTATGTAGGTGCCACCAAAGCTTAAGCTATCCTTAGTGTTGTCTACATGCTCTCTTTATAGAACTCGAGACATGAAAATTGATCCTCTTTGTCGTCATTGTTGGCTAGAGGCGAAAATAAATAACTATTTGTTATTCATTTATCCTCCTTCTCTATTTACTTGGCGACTTACTCATTTTACCACTTCATGACTTTCTGGACCCTCTATTGTGGGATGTTGAAACAAATGCGATTCTAGA
>OVBI01001015.1:0-44661 GCA_900406495.1 Sisymbrium altissimum | reverse complement strand
GCTGACTTATGTGAAGTAAATCTTATTGAAATTTGTAATTTCAATGTAAAAGATTGCAATAAAAATTACAAAGTATCTGATCATAAATTTCAGATAAGATTAAGGGAAAAAACAACAATTGCCAATGTAGGACAACAATATTGTCAAATACCCCTTGAAAAATTTCAATTTCGAAATTATGAGGAATTTGTTCAATTGAAAAATTCAACAAGTAATTATATAAAAAAAAATCCAATGGCCAACATCGTTTTAAAAAGAAAAATAATTTAAATAAATAAAATCAAAATATTAAAAAATATATAAATAATACCTTTAATTATAAATCCATGTAACGCACGGATCCTAATATATATAAAAAAAAAACAAAAATTAGACCCATGGTTGGGTTGGGTTGGGAACGAAGGCGTAATATTTACAATTTGGAGGGCAACTATGGTAATTGAAAAATCAATGGCTAATTCGGCTCATTTAACGGGCCTTAAATCTGATACATAAGCCCAATAATAAGTAATGGCCCGCTTCCAATCATCTTTCCCGCTAGGCAGCTCAATTTGTCTCACAGCCTTTTTCCTAGTTCTGCCTTTCATCGGAAAATTTTAAGATACTCTTTGGCGGAAAATGACTTTGCAGACGTTAAGTAGATCTCTGCAACTAGCAGAAGAAGAAAGTAAAAATATCAGAAGTTATTAAACCTACACACCGTCGTGGTCAGCCACAGCGATTCCGCTAAGGGACTGACATGGAACAAACTAAGTGCATTACGTGTAGGTCCGGTTACTATCTTATCTCATCTCCGTTGTCGATCGCATTTGTTCCAAACATTTGTTATCTTCTTCACATATGTTGAAAATTCAAAGATAACAAAAGAATTCTTGGCCACATGAAGAATGAATCAGTTTGACCTTTCAACCTACATTTCTGTATAAATGATGGTGCTTCCTCATATAATTATTGAAGATTAATGAAACACTCTTTTCCTCTCTTTTTTATGCTTGAAATGAAGAATTGCAAACCATCCATTCTCTTGGTGGTATGCCTGCTAATAGGTATGAATGTAGCACAAGCTGGTTCTGAGAGCAAGGTACATTGGTCTTCTTTATCAGACAACAAAAAGGAAAAACCAATATAATTGGTTTACGTTATTATGGCTAACTTTTTGGTTGTGTTGTGATGATAATCAAATAGGTTCACATAGTGTATCTGGGTGAGAAGCAGCATGATGATCCTGAGTTTGTCACAGAATCTCATTACCAGATGTTGTCGTCACTTCTTGGAAGGTATATAGCTACTTGATTAGTAGTCAACTCCATTTTTTTTTTGTCTCACGTTATTATTATTATTATTTTATCTTGTGTCACAGTGAAATGGATGCACGTGATTCAATGGTGTATAGTTACCGACATGGCTTTTCCGGCTTTGCTGCTAAGCTTACCGAGTCACAAGCCAAAAAACTCGCCGGTACTCATTTGATGTCTTACTCACACGTCTTTGCTTCTTAGCATGCATTCAGACACTGATAATATAGGCTGAAATTTACTTTGATATTCTGAGAACGACCAGCTTAATGTTTTCATTACTGATGTACTTTATTCTGCAAACAGATTATCCTGAAGTTGTTCACGTCATACCGGATAGTTACTATGAACTTGCAACAACTCGGACTTGGGACTACTTAGGCCTTTCTGCTGCCACTCCCAAAAATATCCTAAATGATACAAACATGGGTGATCAAGTTATAATTGGCGTCGTTGACTCTGGTACCTTTCATCACTTTGTAGATCTATCTTTGTTTCTTGTAGCGCCATAGTTAATGAATTGCGGATGTTTTTATTTTTATTGTTGTTGTAGGAGTGTGGCCAGAGTCTGAATCATTTAACGACAATGGAATTGGACCAATACCAAAGCGTTGGAAAGGAGGGTGTGAACCAGGAGAAAACTTCATATCAACAAACTGCAACAGAAAACTCATAGGAGCCAAGTACTTTATTAGCGGGTTTCTTGCTGGAAACAAAAATTTCAACTCAACAAATTCTCCTGACTACATTTCTGCTAGAGACTTTGACGGCCATGGAACGCACGTCGCATCTACTGCAGGTGGTTCATTTGTTCCCAACGTAAGCTACAAAGGCCTTGCTGGAGGAACCTTGAGAGGCGGGGCACCTCGTGCTCGCATAGCAATGTACAAGGCTTGTTGGCTGGGAGAGCGACGCAGAGCGAGTTGTCCATCTTCTGACATCGTGAAAGCAATTGACGAAGCTATTCATGATGGTGTTGATGTTTTGTCAATCTCTATCGGCAGTCAAGTTCCTCCGTATTCTGAAACAGATTTGAATAACTGGATTTATATCGGAGCATTCCATGCAGTTGCAAAGGGTATTACAGTTGCTTGTTCCGGTGGTAACAGTGGCCCAGCAGCTCAGACCGTGGCAAACATAGCTCCTTGGATAATAACAGTTGCTGCAACCTCCCTAGACCGCTCATATCCCACACCTATTACACTTGGGAACAACCAAGTGATACTGGTAAAGCAAAGTAGATGTGTTTTCCTCTGTTTTTAGCTGTTTTCCTTTAATCAACGAGACACAATCTAAATCTTGCAACAATCTGATTATGAATTTTTTTGTTCAATTGTTAATACAGGGTCAAGCGTTTTACACAGGTCCAGAACTTGGCTTCACTAGTTTGTTTTACGTTAAAGGGTAATACCAAATTTCAAGCTTCTTGTTACTTCAATGACATCCTACTGAATATGTATGCAAACTTTTGTAGTGTCTGCGATGACCTTAAACCCAACGAAAGCCCTACAGTGGCAGGGAAAATTGTGTTCTGTTTCACAAAAAAAACAGGTCCCTCTGCTGTATCGGTCGCTGCCTTATCTGTGAAGGCAGCCAGTGGTGTTGGCGTGATCATCGCAAGAAATCCAGATTACACTAGTATTCTCAACCCATGTAGAGGTGATTTCCCCTGTGTAACCGTTGATTACGAACTCGGGACCAATATACTTTTCTACATACGTTCCACAAGGTATGAAACTATCTATATCGATCTTTACTTCTTACACACAGTGACACATCTCAGTTGTTTCATTCCTTACAAGAAACACTATCACTTACTGGAATCTTAGAATATGTTTGTAGATCACCTGTTGTGAAGATACAACCTTCTAGAACAATCGTAGGACAACCTGTAGGGTCAAAGGTGGCAACGTTTTCTTCAAGAGGACCTAACTCGATTGCCCCAGCGATTCTCAAAGTATGCCTGAATCCTTTATCTTTTTACCTTATTAGTACCTAATTGTGTTAAATCATAAGAAACTCTACTTGTTTTATAATACAGCCCGACATTGCAGCACCAGGAGTGAACATATTAGCTGCTACTTCTCCCAATGCCACCTACTATGCTGGAGGATTTGGTATGATTTCAGGAACATCGATGGCGACTCCAATAATTTCAGGAGTTATTGCACTTTTGAAAGCTTTGCATCCTGACTGGTCTCCTGCTGCCTTTAGATCAGCTATTGTCACTACAGGTTCTTATTTTCATCCAAGATAAAACCATGAAACCACTCTTTGTACTACCAGCAGTATTAAATAAGTGTTGTTTACTTTGCAGCTTGGAGAACAGATCCATTTGGAGAGCAGATTTCTGCAGAAGGTTCATCTCGTAAAGTAGTTGATCCGTTTGATTATGGTGGAGGTCTCGTGAACCCACAGAAGGCTGCAGAACCAGGTCTCATATACGACATGGGCCAAAAAGACTACATTCTTTACTTATGCTCTGCCGGTTACGACAACACATCTATCTCTCAGCTTGTCGGAAAAGCAACAGTCTGTTCAAACCCTAAACCTTCTGTTTTGGATGTCAACTTGCCATCAGTCACCATCCCAAACCTCAAAGAGGAAGTCACTCTCACCAGAACCGTCACTAATGTTGGACCAATTAATTCGGTCTACAAAGTTGTGGTCGAGCCTCCGCTTGGGGTTCAAGTGGTTGTGACGCCGGAGACACTAGTGTTCAACTCCATGACCAAAAGCATTTCCTTTACGGTTCGAGTCTCGACCACACACAAAATCAACACTGAATACTACTTTGGAAGCTTGGTTTGGACAGATTCTAAGCATACCGTGACTATTCCCGTGTCTGTGAGAACGCAGATTCTGCAAAACTACTCCGATGAGAACTGATGATTTAATGATCTTTTATGTGTTTGTGCGAATAAAGCATTAGTGCTCAAAGTTGATGTGAGGATATTGATCCCTTTTGCTGTTTTTTTTTATTCATAAGAATCTTACCGTGAGTTTTAAGCCACCGTGTCAAATATAAGACTCAAGAGTCAATATTACTCTTGAGTTGAGCCAGTGGATTTTTCCTTAATATACACACTATTACCCCCAAAATTTTGTCTGCTTATGACATTTTACGCATACTCTATCTTTTAGTTTTTTTGCCCCGTAATATGTCTTATGGAACATTCTTGGACACAGAAATCTGTATTAATGCTTGTTCTTCCCCATATAGTTTTCCAAGTAGATTGAAAATGGTAACTAAGTTTTTTTTTTTTCTTGGCTTGGGATGATGAATTTTAGATCATCAGTTCTTGTTATGCTACTAAGTCTGATTTCATTAATGCTACTATGGTAGGAAAACCATTTCTAAACCGCGATTCTACTGTGATTTGGTCATATCCATGGATTTTAATCCGGTTTAATCTGGCCTCACGGGACTTTTATGGCCTTCATCTTTTGTTATAAACAAAAATTTTGTTTGTCTTGTTGATTTCACATCTTTGTTTTTCTCTTTGGATTTAAGCTTCTATTCTAGAGGTATTTGTTCTCGTCTGCTTTTTCGCAAAAGTCTTTGCTACCTCTATATTTCTCAAGGGTAAAATCAATATATAGGGGTTGTTTGTCTAAATTGCATAGAAACGGAAATAGATATATCAAAACCAGTCTAAACGTGTCAAACAGATTTTTTAAAAATTTCTAAAAATAGATATGTTTTGGAAATGTACAAATACATATATATATATATATATATCACATTAAATATCAAAATCATATTAAAATGTTTAAAAAGGATAAATCAAATGCATATATTCTAAATAGTTTCATGATTAAGATTTTGATTAAAAAAATGTATTTACATTATTTATTAAATAATATTTTTGAATTACTAAATAATAAAATATATGATAAACTTTCCTAAATAGTTATTTTTTATCATGTTTCTCAAATATAAAAATAAGCTTTGTATGTGTTTGTAATTTTGAAACCTGTTTTCACTGTTTTCAAATTAAGTTTTTCAGAATTGTGTTTTTATCAAGTTTTTAAAAGTTCAATTCCAAAGGAAACGGACCTTTTAACATAGTTTCCATGTAACTTACCTGTTTGTCGCTCATTTTTATCCGTGAATGATCCATTTAAATGTTTCTTTCTCTGATGTTCCATCTCACTGGTTAACTCGGCTCTTTGCCTTAAATCTGATACATAAGCCCAATAATATGTTCTCGCCCGCTTAATTCCAATAATCTTTTCCCACTAGGCATCTCAATTTCTCTCACATCGTCATACTTCTTTGTTTTGCCTTCCATCAGAATACTTTCAAGATATTCTTTGTCGGAAAATCCACTCATCATAATTTTGGTTAGACGAACTCATTGACTCAGTATATCACTGCAACTAGCAGAAGAAGAAACTAATTTTTTCAGAAGTTATTAAACCTACACACCGTCGTGGTCAGCCACAGCGATTCCGCTAATTAAGGGATTGACATGACCAAACTAAGTGCATCACTTGTAGGTCCGGTCTTATTTCCTTTATTGATCAAATTTGTTCCATGCATTTGCTATCTTCTTCCCATATGTAGAAAATTCAAAGAAAACAAAAGCATTCTTGACCACACGAATAGTCAATCAGTTTGACTTTTCCTCTCAACCTCTAGAAGCTGTACGTTTCTGTATACATTATTGAAGATTAATGAAACACTCTTTCTTTTTTTCCTCCTCATATAATTATTAAAGATTAATGAAACACTCTATTTTTTTTTTTTTGCTTGAAATGAAGAATTACAGACCATCCAGTCTCTTGGTGCTATGCCTGCTAATAGGTTTGAGTGTAGCACAAGCTGGTTCTGAGAGCAAGGTACATTGGTCTTCTTTATCAGACAACAAAAAGGAAAAACCAATATAATTGGTTTACGTTATTATGACTAAGTTTTGGTTGTATTGTGATGATAATCAAATAGGTTCACATTGTGTATCTGGGTGAGAAACAACATGATGATCCTGAGTTTGTCACAGAATCTCATCACCAGATGCTCACGTCGTTTCTTGGAAGGTATATATAGCTACTTGATTAGTCGTCAACTCCATTTTATGTCTCAAGCTGTTACCAAATGTGTATTTTTTTTATCTTTATCTTGTGTCACAGTGAAGTGGATGCACGTGACTCAATGGTGTATAGTTACCGCCATGGCTTCTCCGGCTTCGCTGCCAAGCTTACCGAATCACAAGTCAATAAACTCGCCGGTACTCATTTGATTTCTTACTCACACCATGTCTTTGCTTCTATTAGCATTCAAACACTGATGATATAGGCTGAAATTATTTACTCGCCGGTACTCATTTTAATGTTTTCATTAATGATGACTTTATTCTGCAAACAGATTCTCCTGAAGTTGTTCACGTCATACCGGATAGTTACTATGAACTTGCAACAACTCGGACTTGGGACTATTTAGGCCTTTCTGCTGCCAATCCCAAGAATCTCCTAAATGATACAAACATGGGTGATCAAGTTATCATTGGCGTCGTTGACTCTGGTAATTTTCATCACTTTGTAGATCTATCTTTGTTTCTTGTGGCGCCTTAGTTAATGAGCTGCGGATTTTTTATATATTTATTTATTTTTATTTATTATTGTGGCTGTAGGAGTGTGGCCAGAGTCTGAATCATTTAATGATAATGGAATTGGAGCAATACCAAAGCGATGGAAAGGAGGGTGTGAACCAGGAGAAAACTTCAAATCAACAAACTGCAATAGAAAACTCATTGGAGCCAAGTACTTTAGAAATGGGTTTCTTGCTGCATACGAAAGAATCTTCACGTATGACTACATTTCTGCTAGAGACTTTGACGGCCATGGCACGCACGTAGCTTCTACTGCAGGTGGTTCAATAGTTTCTAATGTAAGCTACAAAGGCCTTGCTGGGGGAACCTTGAGAGGTGGTGCACCTCGTGCTCGCGTAGCAATGTACAAGGCTTGTTGGTATGTTGAAGAGTCAGACGGAGTGATTTGTCAATCTTCTGACATCATGAAAGCAATTGACGAAGCTATTCATGATGGTGTTGATATATTGTCAATCTCTCTGGGCGGTCCAGTTCCTCTGAATTCTGAAACAGATCTGCGTAACGGGATTGCTATCGGAGCATTCCATGCAGTTGCAAAGGGTATTATAGTTGTTTGTTCGGGTGGTAACGCTGGCCCAGCTGCTCAGACCGTGGGGAAGACAGCTCCTTGGATAATAGCAGTTGCTGCAACCACTCTGGACCGGTCATATGCCACACCTATTACACTTGGGAACAACAAAGTGATCTTGGTAAAGCAGAGTAAATGTGTTTTCCTTTGTTTTTCGTTAATCAACAAGACACAATCTAAATCTTAGAACAATTTGATTATGAGTTTTTTTCAATTGTTAATACAGGGTCAAGCGTTGTACACAGGTCCAGAACTTGGCTTAACTAGTTTGGTTTACCCAGAGGGTCAAGGAAACATCAATGAGACCTTAACCGGGTAATATCAAATTTCAGTTGTTAATACTACGTTCAGTGTTCAATATATGTCAGTTTATCTGACATCCTTCTGAATATGTAACATAACGTTTTGCAGTGTCTGTGAGCTCCTTTATCTCAACCCAAACCGTACAATGGCTGGGAAAGTTGTGTTGTGTTTCACAACAAAAACAAGTTTCTCTGCTGTATCGAGAGCTGCCTCTTCTGTGAAGGCAGCCGGTGGTCTTGGCCTGATCATCGCAAGAAATCCAGGTTACAATCTCAATCCATGTAGAGATGATTTTCCCTGTGTAGCCATTGATTACGAGCTCGGGACCGATATGCTTTCCTACATACGTTCCACAAGGTATGAAACTATCTATATCGATCTTTACTTCTTACACACAGTGACACATCTCAGTAATTTCATTCCTTCCAAGATACACTTTCACTTGCTTGAATTTGAGAATATGTTTCTACGAGAATATGTTTGCAGATCACCTGTTGTGAAGATACAACCTTCTAGAACAATCGTAGGACAACCTGTAGGAACAAAAGTGGCAACTTTCTCTTCAAGAGGACCTAACTCGATTGCCCCAGCGATTCTCAAAGTATGTCTGAATCCTTATCGTTTTACCCTATTAATACCTAACTGTGTTGAATCATAAGAAACACTACTTGTTTCACGATACAGCCCGACATTGCAGCACCAGGAGTGAGCATATTAGCTGCTACATCTCCCAATGCCACCTTCAATGCTGGAGGATTTGTTCTGCTTTCAGGAACATCGATGGCGACTCCAATAATTTCAGGAGTTATTGCACTTTTGAAAGCTATGCATCCTGATTGGTCTCCTGCTGCCTTTAGATCAGCTATTGTCACTACAGGTTCTTATTTTTATCAAAGAGAAAACCATGAAATCACTCTTCATCAAAGAGTGTGAAATAAGTGTTGTTTACTTCGCAGCTTGGAGAACAGATCCATTTGGAGAGCAGATTTTTGCAGAAGGGTCATCTCGTAAAGTAGCTGATCCCTTTGATTATGGTGGAGGCCTCGTGAACCCACTGAAGGCTGCAGAACCAGGTCTCATATACGACATGGGCCCAAAAGACTACATTCTTTACTTATGCTCTGCTGGTTACAACGACTCAGCTATCTCTCAGCTTGTCGGGAAAGTAACGGTCTGTTCAAACCCTAAACCTTCTGTTTTGGATGTCAACTTGCCTTCAATCACCATCCCTAACCTCAAAGACGAAGTCACTCTCACCAGGACCGTCACTAATGTTGGACCAGTTGATTCGGTCTACAAAGTTGTGGTCGAGCCTCCGCTTGGAGTTCGAGTGGTTGTGACGCCGGAGACACTAGTGTTCAACTCCAAAACCAAAAGCGTCTCCTTCACGGTTCGAGTCTCAACCACACACAAAATCAACACAGGGTACAACTTTGGAAGCTTGATTTGGACTGACTCGGTGCATAACGTGACTATTCCCGTATCTGTGAAAACGCAGATTCTGCAGAACTATTACGATGAGAACTGAGAGATTTTTTCCTATTAACGTGCTTTTGCTGAATAATTGTATAACGAAAACCAATAAAATAAATTTCATCATGGGGTTTACCGTTGACGCAACCACCTCGAATGTAAGCCGCGCTAGTTTCACTCTTAAGCCAACATTAATTAACATAAGAGAACTTTATACCAAACTAGAAGGCGCGGCGAGTACCAAGATCCATACTTTGTTTCCGCCCATTGATAATCTGAGTAAGCTCCAGACAATCACTTCCAAACCAAACATGCCTCCACCCTTTATTCCAAATGCGCTATAACACATAGAAATACATTAGCTTCAGCTTGTAGTGGAGAGTTTACCTGTGGTAGAGACGCTTGACCTGAGTCAATATGCATTCCATTTTAATTTCGAATGATCCAACCCACTCCCATACGAGATTCAGTAAACTTAAAACTACTATCAAAATTACATTTTAACCAGTTCTGGTCTCTGCCAATACGACTTCTGTATTTGCACTTCTATATTGGAAGGCTTTGAAATATCGCCAGCCTGAGGAAAAGCTATAAGGCATTCTGCCACTGCATTGATGCTTCGATTTACCTTAAGTTGTTCATGCACATTCCGTTTATTGAATAAAAATTTCATTCCTTAGAATAAAAATAGGGTGGAAATAAATTAAGACTGGATCCATTTTATCTCCACTAATCTTATACTATTGTTATTTGCAAAATACATTTATAAAAATACTTGAAAAAATCAGTTATTTACTTACTATGCCATTACTTTTGTTTGGCAACAGATTTTATTCTAATCTTTATAGGATTAAACCAAATGTAATCTTGCATTATCTTCTAATATTTATTATTTCCTAATTACCAAAAATATGTTAAAGCAATTATTTAATCAAAATTATAACTGCATTGGTTTAATAAATTATTTGTAAAGTATTTAATCAATTACATTAAAAATTTTCTATTATGGAAATAAACATTAATAAATTTTCTAAAAGTCAAATTAAATATTTATTCATTTATTCTATAGATAAGGATTATATTTATATAAATTAATTAATAATAAAATAAGAAATAGATATCTAAAATACTTTCTATGTATTAAAAATAAGGAAAATATTTTTTTTTTCAGTTATCATCACCCAAATTATTTTACAAAGTTTATAATTTTGTTTCTTTTTATTCATAAAACTAAATCTTAACAATAAATCTAAACAGTTATGGATATACAATTTATTTGATAAAATTTTATATTAATTAGAAACTTTTATTAGAAGATTTTCAATTCTAATTATTTGAATTTTTTTCCAAATCTAAAAATATTTAACTGAAAGATTTTCAATCGAATTCTAAAATTTCACAACAATATGAAAAAATATTATATAATTAACAAATTGTTTTTACTATATATGATCATTTCATTTCTTTAAAACATAAAGCTATTATATTAATAACTTTATCTAAAATGCATCATATTTTATTAATAGATTTTATTCAAAAAGTTTGATATTAAATTGAAAAAATTATATATAACTTTACCTCCTGTAAAAATGGCGGTTTCGCTCTCTTCTCTCTCCCCTTTTCTTGGCGATTTTCATGGCGATTTTGCCGATTTCTGTCTCTCTTTCTCAGAGAGTACTGTTCCGACAGTTTCTCTTCGATTCTCTTCGGTCAAATTTGTCGGTTTATTTCCGTTGAGTTTCTTCTCTGGCGGTTTTTTGTGTTTCTCTACTCGAAAACCGCCATGGATTTTTTCCTATTTAAAGAATCTGTTCTTCATACTTCCATCTCATCTTCGAATACCTGTTTGGTGTTGTACAATGAGCGATAATCTTCGCCGACGTATGCAGGAAATTGATCTGGGGGTTGATGATGCCCCGATTGCTTTACCGGAAGCGGTTTGTGTCCAAGCGGCGCGAGTTAATCGTTTCTCCATTGTGGGGTACTGGTGAATCCCAAAAAACAAAATATGCGTGCTCTTATTGGTCAGATGCCTAGACTGTGGGGGCTAGCCGACCAAGTCGTGGGTCGGATTGTTGATGCTAAGAAGTTCCAGTTTGTCTTCACTACAGAAGAAGCCATGAATCTGGTGCTTCGCCGGGGGCCGTGGTCTTTTAATGAATGGATGCTGGTTACACAGCGTTGGAGCCCTCAACTTTCTGAAGTCGACATGAAGATAATTACCTTTTGGGTCCAGATTAAAGGAATTCTGCTACAGTTTCTCACCGATTCAATGATTCGGTTCATTGGTGAATCAATTGGGCCGGTCGTGGGGATCGATTTTGATGAGAATGCCAATCTCGTCGACTTTGTTCGGGTTCAGATTCATTGGAGCATTGATAAACCTCTTCGTTTTCAACGAAACTTTCAATTCACCCCTGGTGAGAATACTATTCTTAAGTTTCGATACGAGCGTCTTCGTAATTTCTGTGTCAACTGTGGTATGTTGGACCATGACTCCAAGGAGTGTCCTCTGCACTTTGATAATGATGATGATATTGATGATGCGCCTGATGCCCCTAATGCACCGGATGAACCCGAGGCACAAGTACCACCTGGTGTCGCCCCTGATGGTGATTGATCTGATCCTCTGTTACCAACTGCTGCTTTCACTTCTGCAGGGCTTATTGCTGGCCCTTCTAACATCCCTCCTTCGACGGAAGGTACTTTCAATCAGGATCGCGATATGGCCACAGAAACATGGCGTTATTTGCAATCAAAGATGGCAAAAGGAAAGTTTAAAACTGGTGATTTTAGGCGGATTATTGAGGAATTCATAAATCACGAGTCTGCTCCATTGTTGTGTGTTGAGAAACGAAGAGAGATTGACGCTATGCTCTGGCACTATGGCGATAAAGAGGCTTCTGATTCAGATGAATCCTGTAATATTGGGAATGAACGTAAGTCCACAGTTTGCATTCCGCTCAGCTCAACTACGAAGGATGAATTTTCAGCATCGAACTTCTCACCTATGTCATCTGGTCTACCTTTGCCGATTAAGAAGGAAGAAATTATGTTCAGGGAGGAAGAGTTTCTGGATGTGTTTGCTGCTTATGCAACAACGGATAAGGATGAAGGAATGAAAAAGCGCAAGAGAGAAGAAGTTCAGGAGCTACTGGATTCGCCTTTACCAAATCGTGATGATCGGATAGTCCTGTTTCCGATCAGTAAAAAGGAGAAACGTGAATCGCAAGGATCGTGTTCTGATCTTTTACCAATTGACAGAGGCGCGGGGGCCCGGTACCCCCAAAGTCCCCATGATGCTCATCTCTTGGAACTGTCAGGGCATTATGTCGCCGCTGACAAAAGATAGACTAAAAGAACTGTGTCGTACATTCTCTCCCGACCTGTTGTTTTTAGTTGAAACAATGAATAAGTGTGATGTTGTTCGTGATTTGTGTGTGTCTCTAGGATTTGATTTCGTATTTTCAGTTCCTCCTCGTGGCAGAAGTGGAGGTTTAGCAGTCTTCTGGAAGAAAGATGTCGTATTTACTAAGTTGTATGATTCTGTAAGGATGATTGATAGTTATGTTGAATTCAATGGTATGGCTTTTTATTTGTCTTGCGTGTATGGAGATCCGGTAACAAAGTATCGTCCTAATCTCTGGGAAAGGCTTACAAGATTACATCAAACAAGACAGGGTCCTTGGTTATTAATTGGGGATTTTAATGAAATATTATCAAATGAAGAGAAGGAAGGTGGTCTGCTTCGTGACGACAAGAGTTTTTCGGAATTTCGAACCATGTATAGTGTCTGTGATCTCTCCGATTTGAAACATATTGGAGATAAGTTTTCATGGGTTGGCCGAAGAGGACGATATATTGTTAAGTGCTGTTTGGATCGTGTACTCGCTAATTCGGAATGGATGGCAATGTTTCCTGCGTCCCAAGCACAATTTCTTGGTTTGTCTGGGTCTGATCACAGACCTGTTGTAACTCAAATCGCTTTTGTGACTCAGAATTTGAAGAAGCCTTTTCGGTTTGATAGACGTTTGCTTCAAGTAAAAGATTTCAAACAATATGTGGCTCGTGGTTGGAATGCGGTCAAATCTTCTTCATGTACAGTCATCACAGATCGCATTCGTGAATGCAGAAAAGCTATGTCATATTGTCGTCAAAAGGCCAAATTGAATTCTGCAAAACAAATTAAGGAACTTCAACGTGAATTGGATTTTGCTCTCTCTTCTTCGGGTCGTATTCAAGAAACAATCCCACAAATTCGTAAAGAATTGGTCCAGGCTTATCGTAATGAAGAAATGTACTGGCAATTAAAGAGTCGTAACAGCTGGCTAAATTTGGGCGATCGAAATACAAACTTTTATCATGCTTGTACTAAAGCACGTTTCTCTCGCAATCGTATTCAATCCATCAAAGGAAACGATGGTTCTGTTCTCCAAGGTGATCTCGCAGTCGGACAACATGCTGAGGACTTTTTTACTCAGGTTTACTCAAGTGCCAATAATCATGTTTTACCAACCATCTTCTTGGAATTTTGCCCAAGTGTTACTGACGAAATTAACACAAGTATAACTCGAGAGTTTACGCGAGATGAGATATATGAAGCTCCGTGTAGTATCGGTGCAGATAAGGCTCCCGGCCCTGATGGTCTTACATCACGTTTTTACCAAGAATGCTGGGATGTTGTGGCAGAGGAAGTCATTTCAGAAGTTAAGTCTTTCTTTCGCACAGGTCGGTTTACACCTGGAATTAATCATACGAACATTTGTATGATTCCTAAAATAAACACTCCTGTAACTCTTTCTGACTACCGTCCGATCGCCCTTTGCAACGTTTTATACAAGATTGTCTCCAAATGTTTGGTTAACCATTTGAAATCCTCATTAGATCAAATCGTCTCAGACTCTCAGGCTGCTTTTATACCAGGACGACAAATTACTGATAATGTACTGATAGCTCATGAACTTATGCATTCTTTGAAAGCACGAAAACGTGTGTCCCAAACATATATGGCTGTCAAGACAGATATTAGCAAAGCTTACGATCGGGTAGAATGGAAATTTTTGGAACAAACGATGCAAGCCTTCGGTTTTTCGGAAACATGGATCAGGTGGATTATGGCTTCAGTCACTTCAGTCACATATTCTGTTCTGATTAATGGGAGACCACAAGGTTTTATTCAGCCACAACGGGGTCTACGACAGGGAGATCCTCTATCTCCGTATTTATATATTCTGTGTGCTGACGTCATGAGTCATCTCTTAGATGTCAACGTTCGTAAACGAAGGCTGAATGGGATAAAAGTGGGCAATGGAGTTCCAGCCATCACTCATTTGCTTTTTGCAGATGATTCTTTATTTTTCTGTCCCGCAAACCAGTGTAATTGTCGTGTTCTTAGTGAGATTTTTCAATTTTATGAACGTTGTTCTGGGCAAAAAAATAAATCAAGATAAATCAGTTATCACGTTCGGCTCCCGTATTCGAGGCGATGTCCAGGATCGCTTGAAATCTATTTTAGGCATTCCGAAGCATGGAGGAGGTGGTAAATATCTCGGCTTACCAGAACAATTCGGCCGTAGTAAAAAAGAACTATTCAGAGATATTACTAATCGCCTCAATCAGAGAACTGCACATTGGAGTGGACGTTATTTATCTCCGGCTGGAAAGGAAGTTCTTATCAAATCTGTTGCAATTGCTACTCCAGTATATTCAATGTCTTGTTTTAAACTCCCTGCGGAGGTGATCACTGATTTGGAACAGATTTTAATGAGATTTTGGTGGGATAAGGGTAACCAATCAAAGGGCATCCCGTGGGTCGCTTGGAAACGTCTTCAATATTTAAAATCTGAAGGTGGTTTGGGATTTAGAGATTTAGCTCTTTTTAATGATGCTTTACTCGCCAAGCAGGCATGGCGCTTACTGGACAATCCTGACTGCCTTTTCTCCAAACTTTACAAAGCAAGATATTTCCGTGATGAACATCTGTTTCAAGCTAAGAAACGTACGTCTCAATCCTACGGTTGGGCCTCCATTTTGAGAGGCATTGAGGTACTGAAATCAGGTTCTCGAGTAGTCTTAGGCGATGGACAACATACTCGGATTTTCCATGATAATTGGCTACCTTCACATCCTCCTCGACCCGCACGAGTTGCAGATGAAAACAATAACCAATGTGTTAGCGATTTGTTCCACACTACTGTCTCCTCACGTGTTTGGAATGAAGAGGCCCTTTCTCAATTATTAACAGCTGAAGATACTATCCTTGCAAAGTCTTTGTATATGCGTCAAACATCTGGATATGATAAAGTATATTGGAACTATAACAACTCTGGTGTCTACTCTGTCTCTTCAGGATATTGGTTTCTCCTTCATAAACCAAACTCTGCATTTTCAGCCATTCCGATCCCACATGGTGATCCACAACTTAAAAAACAAATCTGGAATTTACCAATTATGCCAAAGCTTAAACATTTCCTTTGGAGAGTTTTATCTCAGGCTCTCGGAACAGCTACAAGACTTAACTCTCGGGGTATATTGATTGATGATACTTGTCAACGATGCTGTGGTGATCGTGAAACCATCAATCATTGTCTCTTCACTTGTCCGGCTTCTATGTCTATATGGAGAATGTCGAATTTGCCTTTTACATTCCTCTTTAATTCAGCGTCAGATATCGAAACCACTATCCGTAAGATTCTGCAACTTCAAGGAATTCCGACGTTCTCTACTAAACAGAAATTAATGCCTTTTTGGTTACTTTGGAGAATCTGGAAAGTTCGGAATACTCTAATTTTTAAAAAGCAGATTCTTGATCCGAAGACAGTTGTTCACTGGGCATGGGCGGATGTTACAGAATGGATACAATCAACATTTACATCACATCGGTTGGGAGTAACTTCGTCAATATCAGTTAATCAACACTCTCTATATTGGAAGCGGCCACCACATGGTGTATTGAAATGTAATTACGATGCTGCCTTTGATTGTTCTACCGGTCTGGTCACGGGGGGTTGGTTAGTTCGGGATCATAATGGCTATGCTAGGCGATGGGGGTCGGCTCCGTTGGGTACAGCATCATCGTCATTAGAAGCTGAAGGGAAAGCACTTCTGTTTGCTATTCAAAATACTTGGATCCATGGTTTTCGTAGTGTTCACTTTGAAGGAGATTCCCAGCTACTGGTTAAGTTACTTCAGCAACAGGGACAACGTGATATAACAGTTTATAATTTAATTGCTGATATTCATGCTTGGGCGAAACGATTTAGTATTAGTTCTTTTACTTGCATAAAACGCCAATTAAATGAAGCTGCACACTTATTAGCTAGACGAGGTGTTTCTCATGGGTTTTTTTCTCTGGCTGTAATCATCCACCTCTTTGGCTCACAAAACAATTGTATTCTGACTTTGTACGATCTCATTAATATAAATTCTAATTTCGTCGGAAAAAAAAAAAAAAACTTTACTTCCTGTAAATATGGATTAATAACTAAATTTTAAAATGCGTAAGGGTTTTGTGTTATTAAACAATGTGTAAGGATTTTTTATGTTCATCATATATTTATTTATCATGAGAAATATGAATTTAAAAGATTTTCTTTCGTAATATTTTTCAATAAAATAATATTATTAAATTTTTTTTCTTAGAAATAATTATTTTACGTAAATACGGATTAAAAAACTTTACCCCGCACGAAGAGCGAGTAAAATCATAATCAAGTAGAATATGTAAAAACTAAAGATTTATTATTACGTTTTTTTAAAGATAAAGTTACTTTCAGTATATAAAATTACGTCCACTTCTTTATCCTACAATATAAAAAATCTTTTATATTCCTTTTTTTACTCTAATTATCATTTCTTTTTCTTTTCCTCAAAAATTTCTCCATTTAAAGATTATGGTCAATTATTCGAATGCTCCCTCACCACATCTTAAATTTATTAATTTTGAGAAAAAAGTTTCTTATAATTTTTTTCTTCAAATTTTTCTTATAATTTAGTTTTCTATTTTCAAATCGCTGGCCATACCCTTGGATTTTGGTTTAATCTTATTACTATTATTATTTGAGAAGTACATTTAACAAATAACTCCAAAAAAATATTTTAATTACCACTCATGCCATTACTTTTTAAAAGGGAATTCTGTTTGGAAATAGTTATAAAAAGGTCACAAACGTAAAGAAAAAAGTGAGTTAACTCACTATTGACTCGACCCGACCCATATTCAAACGAATACATACGCGGATCTAGCCAAATCACTTAAAACGAACCGCAATCGATCAGTTCAACTGAATTGGTTATCATGTCACTAACCAACAAAACCGATTAATAAAGAAATCCGAATATACTTCTGAATTTCTTAAATAATATCATTTTATACTCCGAAAAAACATATTCTTTTATACTTTAAAAACATATTCTTTTATAAAAAATCAATTCATTTAATATATTATCCATCCATACAAAATAAATCATTTTCATTTATCGAAATTTTCGATTACTATAAAATACGCCCACATAAAAAACGATTCATATCTCTAAAAAAAAACAGTTCTTAAACTAAATTATGAATTAAAAAATAAATAAATATTATCATGTGCAGCCACAGATAAATTACTAGAATCACCCCACCATATCAAATCACACTTTTATACCTCATTAACCACCAAACTTTCATTATCCATATTAAAACTGAATATTTTGTTTCTATTGGACATTAAAAAATATCCACAGCATAGTGAAAAAAGTACCTATATGATTTTGGACAATCCATCAGAACCTAAATTTTTATTGCCAACATAAAAAGAGGCATCCTAACTGGATTTCATCAATTTTTAACGAAATCTTTTCAGTAAAATTTTATCAATATTTTATTTAATAAAATTTAGCCGTAAATAGAAAATCAAACTATTTTCTACAAAAATAAAATATTTTAAAAAATCCAAAAAATCGATCATCTCGCATAAACGCCGGTAAATTACTAGTTTAACATTATTATCCCGTTCATTTGTTTTTCTCTTATAACATTTCACCCTAAACTTTGTTTGGTACCTTTTGCCCCCTGATTTGTTATTCTAATCGAATTTTTAACTCCAAGAAGGAACGGTAGCAGATTGTTGTCACGGAAAAGAAAAATAAGTGTCCATGAAGTCTACTGATATGGAGAAGACGTGGAGATTGTTGTCTATAAATTGACGGTAAGTAATCATACTATGATCAACGGAGACTTAGAATATTAGGGAAGATGATAGCAAGTTGTGCTCGGCCAGTAACATAAGAACCAAATTTTCTTTTTCTTTTTCTTTTTTTAATAAATTAACATCTCATAGGGATAGTCACGGTGGATTTATTTGCTGGTAATCTCTGTCGAATCGGTTGTTGATTGTGTCCCTAAATGTTTCTATAAACTAGAATATAGTTGACCTTGTACAGATTTTATAAACATTGTTTAGTTTTATCTGTGATTGAAACCTTCGAAACGACCAGGAACCATTCCAAGAAATGTAAACGTTCTTGGCATGAGACATTTATATCAACGCCTGGCTTCCTCATATAGTTTTCCAAGCAGATTGAAAAATAAAACACTTTTTTCTTTTGCTTGGGATGAGGAATTTTAGAGCATCAGTTCTTGTGGTGCTAAGTCTGATAATATTTTTGAATGTCGCCCGAGCTAGTGCTAAGAGCAAGGTAAATTGTATCTTCTTTTACAGACCAAAAACAGAAAAAGAAATTATAATAGGTTATGTGACCAATGACATTTTGGTTGTGTTGTGATGATAATCTCAAATAGGTTCATATAGTTTATCTGGGTGAGAAGCAGCACGATGATCCGGAGTTTGTCACAGAATCTCATCACCAGATGTTGTCGTCACTTCTTGGAAGGTAGAAAGCTTATTGATTAACTAACTAATTCCAATGGGCCGTTGTAGCTCTAACCAAGAGTTTTATAATTTGTGTGTCACAGTAAAAAAGATGCACATGACTCAATGGTGTATAGTTACCGACATGGCTTTTCAGGATTTGCAGCGAGGCTCACCAAGTCCCAAGCCAAGAAACTCGCTGGTATGCATTGATGTCTTAAGTAACACCATGTCTTGGACTTTTAGGCTAAAATTACTTTGATTGTATGAATAATACCAGCTGTCTGTTTTCATTGCTGATGCACTTTGTTTGGCAAACAGATTCTCCTGAAGTTGTTCATGTCATGCCGGATGGTTACTATGAACTCGCGACAACTCGGACTTGGGACTACTTAAGCCTCTCTGTTGCCAATCCGAATAATCTCCTAGATGATACGAGTATGGGTGACCAAGTTATCATCGGCGTTATTGACACAGGTATAAGTAGAACTTATCACATTGTAAATTTATCTTTGTTTCCGTTGCTTTTGATTCTTCATTTTATTGCCTCAATGACTTATAGTTATGTGTGGTTATAGGAGTGTGGCCAGAGTCTGAATCATTTAATGACAATGGGGTTGGACCAATACCGAAACATTGGAAAGGAGGATGTAAATCTGGAGAAAGTTTCAAATCAACTAGTTGCAATAGGAAGCTCATAGGAGCCAAGTACTATATCAATGGGTTTCTTGCTGAAAACGATGTATCCAATTCTACAAAATCACCTGACTACATTTCTGCTAGAGATTTTAATGGCCATGGCACGCACGTCGCCTCTACTGCAGGTGGTTCATATATTCCTAACGTAAGCTACAAGGGACTCGCTGGAGGAACCTTGAGAGGTGGTGCACCTCGTGCACGCATAGCAATGTACAAGGCTTGCTGGTATCTTGAAGAGTTCGACGGAGTGACTTGTTCATTTTCTGACATCATGAAAGCAATGGACGACGCTATTCATGATGGTGTTGATATTTTGTCACTCTCTCTCGGCAGTCGAGTTCCTCTGAATTCTGAAACCGATATGCGTGATGGGATTGCTACTGGAGCATTCCATGCAGTTGCAAAGGGTATTACAGTTGTGTGTGCTGGTGGTAACGCTGGTCCATCAGCTCAGACTGTGGTGAACACGGCTCCTTGGATAATAACAGTGGCTGCAACGACTCTAGACCGGTCTTTTGTCACACCTATTACACTTGGGAACAATATACTGATATTGGTAAATCAGAGTCAATGTTTGAAACATTTTTTCCCTTAACAAATGTTTCTTTATTCGTTGTCAAGCTAAACTCTCTGGTTACTTCAGGGACAAGCAATGTACACAGGTCCGGAACTTGGCTTTACTAGTTTGGTTTACCCAGAGGATCCAGGGAACAGTAATGAGACATTTACCGGGTAATTAATGATATCAAATCTCTGGCTCCAGTTTTCATTTATGTACATCATTCTCTGATCTCTTACTGAATCTGTAAAATTTTGCAGTGACTGTGAGTTTCTTAATCTCAACCCCAACCGTACAATGGCTGGGAAAGTTGTGCTGTGTTTCACAACATCAACAGGTTACTCTGCTGTATCAAGAGCGTCATCTTTTGTGAAAAGAGTCGGCGGTCTTGGCTTGATCGTCGCAAGAAGCCCGGGATATACTCTCAATCCATGTAAAGATGATTTCCCTTGTGTCGCCGTTGACTACGAGCTTGGGACCAATATACTTTTCTACATACGTTCCAATGGGTATGCAACTATCAATTTCTATCTTCAACTTCTTACATTAGCACATGCTCAGTTGTTTATCCCCTCCAAGTTACAAAGAATCATAAGATAAATCTTCTTGCTGGAGTCTCAGAATATGTTTGTGGTTTGCAGATCACCTGTTGTAAATATACAACCTTCTAAAACAGTTGTAGGACAACCTGTAGGATCAAAGGTGGCAACTTTCTCATCAAGAGGACCTAACTCGATTTCCGCAGCGATTCTCAAAGTATGTTCCAATCATTATCTTCTTACCCTATTAGTACCTAATTGTGTTAAATTATAAGAAACATTACTTGTTCCACAATACAGCCCGACATTGCAGCACCAGGAGTGAGCATATTAGCTGCTACATCTCCCGATGACACCTTCAGTGCTGGGGGATTTGTTATGCTTTCAGGAACATCGATGGCCACTCCAACAATTTCAGGAGTTATTGCACTTCTCAAAGCTTTGCATCCTGATTGGTCTCCTGCTGCTTTTAGATCAGCTATTGTCACTACAGGTTCTTATCTTTTTTCCAACTACAGAAACAACCGATCACAAGAGAAACTTGAAACCCTCTTTGAGTCAATAATCGTCTTTACATTGCAGCTTGGAGAACAGATCCGTTCGGAGAGCAGTTAACTGCAGAAGGGTCATCTCGCAAAGTAGCTGACCCGTTTGATTATGGTGGAGGCCTCGTGAACCCAGAGAAAGCTGCAGAACCAGGTCTCATATATGACATGGGCCCACAAGACTACATCCTCTACTTGTGTTCTGTTAGTTACAACGACTCATCTATCTCTCAGCTTGTCGGTAAAAGAACAGTCTGTAGAGAACCAAAACCTTCTGTTCTGGATCTGAACTTGCCCTCAATAACCATTCCAAATCTCAAAGAGGAAGTCACTCTCACAAGAACCGTCACTAATGTTGGACCAGTTGATTCGGTCTACAAAGTCGTGGTCGAGCCTCCGCTTGGGGTTCGAATGGTTGTGACGCCGGATACACTAGTGTTTAACTCCAAAACCAAAAGTGTCTCTTTTACGGTACAAATCTCGACGACACACAAAATCAACACTGGCTACTACTTTGGAAGCTTGATTTGGACTGACTATGTGCATAACGTGACTATTCCTGTGTCGGTGAGAACGCAGATTCTGCAAAACTACTACGATGAGAACTGATGAGTTAAGGATCTTTATGAGTTTGCCTAAAGAAAGGAAAAATAATCAAAGTTGATTTGGGGATATTACTTTATTCTCTTATTGATCTCCCTGTGTTCGTTTCCCCCATGTTAACAAAATTTATTTGCTTATATTTTGATTTCTTCGTCTCCAAGAAATTTTACTACTGACCTTACGTCGATGCTATGAATATTCATTAGCAACTTTAATCATATTATAAATCAATTATCAACACGGTAAATATTCTGGATTCTCCATGGTGTTGCAGTTCCTGTCATCCGTGCCGCCGAGTAAGCAATTAACTAACGAAGTATTTGGCGGCAATTTCTGTTACAAACAGTTTAACCCTTTAAGCTCTGTTTTGACTCAGAAGTCACAATTTACCAAGTCCAAATGATAATAGGATAAGCTTATCACTGCGGTGTTCCCNCCCCCCCCCCCCCCCCCCCCCCAATAACTTCAAATAGAATCGTCTCCGTAATATGAAATGAAAATCTTAATCACTCCTCTATAACTTCATTCCAATCTGCAACAAAACCTTACTTGTTGGGTTGTGTAAGCTCACGTAAACTCCACCAATAGTCAGATTTTATCATCTACGGCTTTGCATAGTCACCAACAGAATGATAGGGGATAATAAATTTCTTTTTAATTCTTAAAATATTTATCATGTAATATTTATTATACATGATTTTTTCTTATTCTTTTTTTTTTGCAAAAAATTGTATAACAAAAATATTCTTTATCAGATTTTAAAAAAAACAATAAGTAATAAATATTTTATTTTATTTTATTATTTTTATTAATTTCTTTTCATTTTTATTATTTCTCAAGTAATTGTCACCATTCAAAACCTACAAATAATCAACCCCCACATAAATTTGGCTTTTGGATTTCTTCCGAACATTTTCAAATTAATTGAACTCTAGAATGCTCACCTTTGCTTCCAACATCTTTGTTATCCTTGATCAATTGAAGGTTATCATTTCTTAATTTTATCCACCTCTTATAAAGGATTTTAAATTCAGTTAGAACATCTACATTTTGATTACTTATGTGACACACACGACACTCCAACATTCATGTTCTTTGTTTTCTTTCTCAAACTCCATAACTTCATGCAAAACCACCAAACTAAAAACATTTTTGTTTTTATCTAACTTTGTATTATTACAATTTGTAACCATCTTCAGTGGTGGATCCACCTTATACAAAGAGGGTGAAAGTGCACCCACTCATAATTTTGTGATCTATGTAATTTTGTTAGAGTTAAACTTAGTGCACCCACATTAATATAGAATAGTGCCCCACTGTTTTTTTTTCTTCAACAAAATCAAAACTAAAACTATTTTAAACTAGATATATAACTAGAAACAGGCTTTTAATCAAGTCCATCTATGTTGTTTTTATAATGGGGTTACACCTATAAACACACTTCATAGATAATAAGTAAATAATTTATTTGAATTAATTTTTTTTTGCAGCCAATAATTTTTTTCTTTAGATCTGCCTCTACACACATGACACTCCAAATTTATGTTCTTTGTTTTCTTTCTTAGACTCCATAATTCCATGCAAAGCCACCAAACTAAAAACATCTGTGTCTTTATCTAATTTTGTGTCACTACAACTTGTAACCATCTTCAGTTGCTGATTCAGCTTATACAAGGAGAGTGAAAGTGCACCCACTTATAATTTTGTGATCAATGTAATTTTGTTAGAGGTTAACTTAGTGCAACCACAAATTAATATGCCCTATTGTTTTTTTTTTTATAAAATCAATATTACTATTTTCTACAAGATATTTAACCATAAGCAATTTTTTTGTCAAGCAAATTTATATTGTTGTTTTTATAATAGGTTTCCAAGTATAAACACATTTTGTTGGTATTGAGATGATGATTTATTTGATTAAATATTAATATATAATTTTCTTTTTGCACAATTTTTACTCTAGATCCGCCCTAACCATCTTTGTCTTTATCTGACTTTGTATCACTACAAGTCTACAACTTATAAGTTGTAACCATTTCATCTGCTATTTTGTGTGTTTGTACATATTATTTTTGTATGACTATAACCATTATTTATTACACTTGAAACCCTAAATTCTAAAACTAGCTGATGCCAATTGTTCCAGCATTATAAAACATCATAAAATAAAGCAACCAAAACAGATTAACCATATCGACATCTAACTCATAGATCCAGTGTGATTGTAATCAAAATTTTGTGAACGAAACAATGTTGCACGTAATTACGTAGAGGTCTCATAATGGACAAATTATCTGTATATTTTTCATTGCCGTATTTGTTTGACATAATCAACGATGTTAGTGAAATTAAATTTTTTGGAATAGTCAATAATCACACCTTAAGTTGTATAAACAAAACATCATAGAGATCGACTCCTTGCCCAAAAAACGAAGAAGAATAGATAGACTCCTCCCTCGCTGTTGATAGTTAAGCTACCAAATCCCTACTAATATTTTAGGGGACAACATCGATGACTAATCTGGTTTCGGATTTTTTAATGAAACCTAAAACATGATCCTATTTTCATATAATCAAACGGGAAATGTATAGATAATTTCATGCTTGGGAAACCGATCCCAATACAAATTTAGACCAACAGGAAAACTATTTTCCAAATAGGAACCATTAAAACACCTCCTGGTTAAAATAGATGCATCAGCTTGTTTCAGATTTTGAAATTTTAGGTCTCTAGATTATACAAGTCTTTATAATCTAGCAACAATATGAATTCTACACATCCGATATTACTAGTCAACCATTCATTTCCAAAACAAAACAAAAACGATCTCACTAGTAAGCTTTTACATATTTGTCGTCTTTATCAAGCATTGATTAACAATAAGTGCATTTGAATACAAATAGAAAAGGCTCACTTGACAATTTACACCAGACCATTATCCTTTCTTCTCTTCTTCCTTTTACTTAAGAACCCTCATTTCAAGAATATTGTAATTAATTAAATATGAATTCTACACTAATTTCCGGATACGAAGATGAAGAAGATATGTTGCTAGCCATGCTACTAGGCGGTGTTCTACGCATCGTCCCTTACGCTATGAAAACTGCTGTGGAATTGAATTTGTTCGAGATTATGGCCAAGGCCGGACCTTTGGAAACTCATCTCTCACCGTTGGATTTAGCCTCCAAAGCCGCTCCAAAAAATCCAGACGCTCCGTCGATGATTGATCGATTGCTACGTCTCCTTTCCGGTTATTCGGTATGTACTTGTAAGCTGCTCAAGGATGAAGAAGGAAGAGAGTTTAGAGTTTATGGACTAGGAAAAGTCGGAAGGAAACTTATTAAGGACGAAGATGGATTTTCTGTGGCGCCTAGTGTGCTATATATAAATACCAGATGCGAAGACGATATGTGGTATGAGTATATTAAAACGTTATTTGTCTCCTTTTTTTTTTGTCTCACCAATTCGATTAACAACAAAAAAAAACAATTTAAAAGGCAAAAACGACCATGTATTTATTATAACAAACTGCTATTATAAAAAAAACATTTGACATTAAATTAAAATTTAATATTATAATCTTTCTTGGTGATATTTTAAATTATATTGCTTCTTCTGTAGTTTCTATACCAGGCATAATTGTTTTATAATTAGTGGTATAATACAAGCTTCTTTTTTTTTTTTTTTACATGAACAGCTCTCACCTCACGGCGTCAATACTGGAGGGTGGAGCAAGGCCCTATGAAAGAGCCTGCGGAGCTTTTATCTTTCAGGCTATGGAGAAGAATGAGAATGTACAGACGATGTTCAACGAGATGATGATTAACCACACATCATTAGTCATGAAGAAGATACTAAAGACTTACGATGGGTTCGAGAGTATAAGTGGTGGCGTTTTAGTAGATGTTGGAGGTGGCTTAGGTGCAAATCTGGCTTTAATCCTCTCCAATTTTCCACAACTCAAAGGTGTTAACTTTGACTTGCCTCACGTCGTTTCAAAAGCTCCCAAAATTCATGGTAATTATTTTTCAATGCCCTAAACAATGCTATTTGCGTCAGATTTATCAGTCATTTCAACGACTAGTATTAATGTTTATTTTATGAAAAAGTATAACACCAAATAAAAGTATAATAGAAAAAACATTCTGTAAATTAAGCCTAACACATTTTTATTATTCAAAAATATTATCTATGAAAAACGGTAAAATGAAACTAGAGAAAAATATCACGTAGACTTGACTACATAAATTGAAGTTGTTTATGTATGTATTCATATAGTGAGTTCCAACCAGTTGAACAACTATTTTGCCCGCCTGATTAATTCTCAAAACGATCGCTGGAATTCAAAAAGGCTATGTTTATTCCCCGTGATGACAGAATCAACTATTTGCAGATGTAGTACACATTGGTGGTGACATGTTTGAAGAAATTCCACAAGGTCAAGCCATATTCATGAAGGTAAAACCTACCTGTTTCACGATACATGCATACGTATTAAGCGCTTCTTAGAACTATAAATAAAAGGGGGAAAAAAGAGAACGGAGAAGAAATTGTCCGTAATATGTCCATAATATCTAGAATATGACATTACGTACTAATACAATGTATTTTTATTTTGCATGATTAAGTGGATACTTCATGATTGGAACGATGACCAATGTGTGAAGATATTAAGAAACTGTAAGAAAGCATTGCCCAAAACTGGCAAAGTGATCATAGTTGAATCGATAATACCACGAGAAATATCGGAAACCAATCTAGCAACCAAAAATTCATTATGCTACGATGTGGCAATGATGTGTTCAACACATGGAGGCAAAGAGAGAACCAAAGAAGAGTTCGAGGTTTTAGCTATGGAAGCAGGTTTTAAGCCCCCACAGATCATTTCCGGCGCTTATTCTTATTGGATCCTTGAACTATATGCAGATTGAATTCTACGTCTTACAGTATTCTTCTGTACGTATTAATTTTCCTAATGAGGTTGTATGTGGTTGGGTTTGTGCAATACCTCATTGTTTTCATACGTGTAAGAATAACTCCACCGAGAGTTTCTCATGTGGATTTTCATAATAAAAAAATGATAATAATAATAAAAAAGGAGAGAAGAAAATGTTTTCTAATTGAGCATTTATAGATTTATAGATTAGTTCAACATTAAATTTTGGTTATATATAAATTTTATTAAATATTAATATCTTCTTTTATTTAAAAGCTCTTTCAAAGTTTTCGTAGATGGAGGTGCACTAAAAAAAAAAAAAAAAAAAAAGAGGATGCAGGTGCACTAAAGTTGCTGTCACATTGATAACTTTAAGAAGCAAAAGAAATTCATGATATATCCATAACTTATATTCTCCACTACTTAAACCTTAAAATATAGCATAAGAAAAGTAACTCCAGAAAACATGAGTTATTTACGTGTGGGAGTACTTATTCAAACAATATTAATATCTTGGAGTACTTTGGATTATAGGTGTACTTTGGGTTTTAAAAGTGTCTTTTTGGGTCCAAATTAACCTTCTTATTTTGTTGGTCTCGTTGTGTTTCAAACCAAATACTGCCACCTCAGCAGTACATAACAGCCGTCCATTTGAGAAGATCATGTGGCTCTCATTTGTTATTTTAAATTGTACTTATTTCATCTCAGCCGTCAATTTACATTAAATACTTATTACATCTAACGGTTGATGTTTATTAGGTAGATATGCACAGTGATTAGGCGTTACTTTTTAGAGGAATGGGGAAAATAACAATGGCGTGAGTTCTTCCGACTCAGATGAGTACCTTCTCGGATAAGGTCATTTCCTTTTTTTTTTCTTTGCTTACTCTGTCTCTCTATCTGAATATAGGTTAACATGGGAGATCACTGTTTGGTAATATGTGGCAATTGGAGCTGTACCGTGAACGGAGAGTGGAATTTTGTGATGAACAATCAGCGGATGTCCAGAGTTGTTCCATTGGCCGAAGGAATTTCTTTAGAAAGACTTGAAGAAGACCGTCGTGAAGGAGTTTTATGGGGCTCAAATGGGCGGCCTGGTATGGACAGAAGGGCTTCTGGGTCGTCGTGGCTGGGGTCAGGTGGACAGCCTAATATGGATAACTACGGTTCTGCATCCACAGGAACTGGTTCTGGTGGACGGCAAAACATGGACAGACATACGCAACCTCAATGGATGGCCTTTGATGGACAGCTACACCCCATGACTGGTCACAAACCTGCTCCGATGAATCTTGACGAAGTTGACGACGATAAATATTTTATGTAACACTCAATTCTCTTCAGTTATGTACAAAATATTATATTTGATCTGAAAGGTGGTCATATGAACTTACTAATCATAACCTATCCGCGTGGATTACATAAAATGGACGACTACAAATGGACACTCATTCCATGTCCACAGCCTTCTTCACAAACTCATTTCCTAAGTAAGATAGGTCTTAAACTATACCATCCTCTTAGTTATCAAAACTTTAAGTTATGACATCCCAATCGCGATGCTAAGATTGATTCACGTACTAAAAAATGACAACAAAGAGTAACCAAAATGGACAGACAAAAATGGTTAAGGAGTAAACATTAGTAACTGGCCACATATTAAACATTAGAAAACATAACCAATTTCAGCATTCACCCAAAATATTACAAACCGTTACAGATCCTTAACTTAATAGAATACAACAAAAAAAAGGATCTCACACAAAAATGTCGACCACAAAAAAGCTGTCCACACAAAAACTGACCACACATTTCTGTCCATCATAACATATCCACAAAACAACCTAAACCGAACTACAAGGATAGTATCCTGGGAGCATACACTCCTTGTTATTGTCCATCGCGTACTGTTTACAGAAATCATCCACAAGATCATCACTGATACCAGACATAGAGGGAGGCGGATCTCCATTACAATGCATCTCCATATATTTGATGGCCAATGGCCCGCAATCCCCTGAACAATGGTTTTCATAAAGTAATCAAATATGAGAAATCAATTGCTTCAATTATTTACTGTCGAGATGATAACTTTTTCAGGTAATCGTATTCAAAAACGTAAATCGAAGTCCTCACTTTTTTCAAAAAGACGGTGACAGACAGATTTCACGGCAACGTCCACCGCAATTGACAGAAAAACAGAGCCTCCGTTCTCGAATAGGTCACGGTGACGGGTTTTCAAAGAGAAAAAGGGGAAAAAAATCGGGACTATCAAACTCCAAATGCAACACACCCACCGACCAACGGTGTGAACTCACCGAGATTAAATTCTGAATCAAACGTAAAATCACCGGGATTCAACTCAGGAAGAAGAAAGGTTCTGCAAATTTACCGCTAAATGAAATCACACTAAAATTAGGGTTTTTACCTGAGAGAGACAAAAGAGTGAGATTAAAAGAGAGAGATAAAAAGGGGTGAGACGAAAAGGTGTGACGGTTGGTTGGAAAGTAACGAAGGAAATGATAGTTTGGTTACGATTGAGGACTTCTCCGACTTTTCCCCCCCTCAATGTACACCTACAATTAAAAGTACCCTTTTTGTTAGATTTTAAGGATAAAGTATCCTTCTATGTTAACAACTCAGAAAACATGGTAGTGTTCCTAGACTTCTAAAAATACCGATTTTTTTTAGGGTTCGGCAGCATTGTTATCCATTTGTCTACATCGTTGATGTTCGACTGATAGTTTATTTTGCATGATTACTGTAGTGTGTGATTGGTGTAGTTTTATCTTTCCTCTTTACTGTCTAAGTTTTTTTTTTATGATTACTGTAGTGGGTGATTGGTGTAGTTTTATCTTTCCTCTTTACTGTCTAAGTTTTTTTTTTTATGATTTCATCATCGACAGATCTATCTTTCAAAGAGGTATTCAATGTTTTGTAGAAGAGAAGGATAAAGGACCGTCTGATCTGCTTTCCACCGGTGGAAAACACATATCTCGTAGAGGAAAATAAGTTTACTCTTATTGGCCGTGTCATGAATCCAGATATGCAAAGACCAAATGTGGCAGGTAGGGTTGAAGAAAAGGAGTTAGGAAAGATTCAGATTTAGGTTTGTGTCAGAAGAGGGGATCTCCAATCTTTTTACATAAGGCTCTATTTCACTATAAGAGTTTGATGCTCGTCTTGCAACTGTGAGAACAAGTTATATATAACTCTTTTCCTTGCCTCATTCTGTTTTGGATCATTATTAATGATCTTCCTCCACTACTGGAACTTTGATACTCTCAAGGCTATTGGTCAAGAATGAACACCAAAGTATGCTTTTCTCACCTGGATCGCCATTCAAAACAGGCTATCTACCGGGGATAGAACTCATAGTTGGAACTCAAGTATAAACTCGAATCGTGTCCTCTGCAATCGCTGTATGGAAACTCGAGATCATCTTTTCTTTACTTGCCTGTACTCCGAAGAAATATGGAACGGGCTAGCTCGTGGCATTATGCAATCTCATTACCTCATTGACTGGTCTGCAATCGTATCCTTCATTCAAGACAAGACTCCCACTTAGAATGCATTCCAACGTTCTTTGTAAGGTATGTATTTCAAGCGGCTGTTTATGGGAAATGGAATGAGAGAAACATGAGAAAGCATGGAGAGAAACCTTTTCCACCGGGTCGTTTGATAAAAGTAATTTACAAGATAGTGAGAAACAGACTAAACCCGGCAAGAACAAATGACAAAAAGCTTGAAGACAGGATTGTCATTGTCTACGTTAAATGTTAGAACTAAACATTTTGTTTAAAAATTGTATTACTCTATCTATGGCTTATGGCTCCGCTTGGGGTTCAAATGGTTGTGATGCCGGATACACTAGTGTTTAACTCCAAAACCAAAAGTGTCTCTTTCACGGTACGAGTCTCGACCACACACAAAATCAATACTGGGTACTACTTTGGAAGCTTGGTTTGGACTGACTATGTGCATAACGTAACTATTCCTGTGTCGGTGAGAACGCAGATTCTGCAAAACTATTACGATGAGAACTGATGGTTTAAGGATTTTATGTGTTTGCGTGCATGAAAGCATTAAGAATCAAAGTTCATTGGGAATATTACCTTTTTCTCTTATTGTTCCCCCTCTATTCGTTTCCCCGTGTAAACAAAATTAATTTGCTTATATTTTGATTTTTCATCTCCAAGAAATTTATTAGTAACCTTAGGTAGATGCTATGAATATTCATTAGCAACAATTAATCATATTATTAATCAATTATCAACACAGTTGACAACACCGTAGATATTCTGGATTCTCCGTGGTGTTCCAGTTGGTGTCATTTGTGCCACTAACTAACAAAGTATTTGGCGGCAAATTCTGTTACAAACAGTTTGGGCCCTTTGAGCTCTGGTTTGACTCATAAATCACAATTTACTTTATTCCAAATAATGATAGGATATAACTTTATCACTGTTTTCCCAATAACTCCAAATAGAATCCAATTCGTGATATTAAACGAAAATCTTAATCACTCGTCTATAACTTCATTCCATCTGCGGCCCTAAACCTCACTTGTTGGGTTGTGCAAGCCCACGTAAACTCCACCAATAGTAAGATTTCGTCCTCTATGAAACAAGTAATCTAGCCCGCACAAATTTGGCTTTTGGATTTCTTCCAAAAATTTTCAAATTAATTGGATCATTAGAAATAATAATGTTTCAAAAAAAAAGATTAGATGTAACAGTAACATATATGAGAAATCACTATTTATTTATTTTTATGGATTTTGGATTGAGATCTCTATAATCTTTTCTTTAAATCAAGGATCGCAAACCATTGGCCCCTCTATGAGCAAATCATACATTCTTAATCGAGAGGTCATCTAATTAAGGCTTCTCCCACAAATAACATGCATCCTACACACTAATTTCACAAAAAGGTTTCTTGTGTTCTTTTTCCGTCAAAATTTAAAGAACTAGAACATGAACGCACACACACAATTATAGAACATGCCTACATCTTTAATTTATTTTACAAGAGATTCTTTAGAGTTTAGACAATCTAGACAATCTTACAAGAATACTTTACCTAACTGAATTACTCGACAGTCGACACTATGAGACCCTGCCCATAGTTCAACACCAACTATTCTATATCGCTTAACAAGACACACACGTCTTTAGAACATATTCAAAAACCAGAAACTCAAGGTTTTTTCAATTAATTTTGTCATTGATCTAATCACACACTTCAGAAACAAGACTATTCCACACACACAGATTCTGCGTTATAGACAATAGATCTATGTCTTTTTCCAGAGGCTGAAACCCTTAATCTCTAACATTTTGTTTTTTCTACTTCGGCAGACCCTAATTTGATTAATAAAAAGTGTATTTATATTCTTTGCTTTCTTTCTCAGATTCCATAACTCCATGCAAAGCCACCAAATTAAAAACATTTTTGTTTCTACCTGACTTTGTATCACTATAATTTGTAACCATCTTCCTATTTATCTGACTTTGCATCACTCCAACTTTTAACCATCTTCATCTGCTTTATTTGTGTGTTTATATACAGTTTACTTTTGTGTGACTGTAAACCTTGTATTTATGACACTTGAAACCCTAAATTCTAAAATTAGCTGATGCCAATTATTCCAGCATCATAAAACATCCTAAACTAAAGCAACAAAGACAGATTAACCCTAATGGACAGATCCAATGTGACTATTATTAAAATTTTGTGAACGAACAATGTTACACGTAACTACGTAGAGATCTCACAATGGACAATTTATCTGTATACTTTTCATTGCCGTATTTGTTTGACAGAATCAAGGATGTTAGTGAAATTGTTTTCTTCTATTTGTCAAAAATTACACTTTGAGTTGTACAAACAAAACACCGTAGGGATCGATTATTTGCCCAACAAAGAAGAAGAAAGATTGACTCTTCTCTCGCCATTGATAGTAAAGCCGCCAAACCTAAACTAATCTTCTACGGGACAATATCGACCACTAATCCGGCTTTGGATTTTCTAATGAGACCTAAAAATATGGTTTTATTCATATAACGCTTGAGAGAAAAGAAAAAAACGCTTGAGAGAAATCAATTCCTAATCTAAACCAACAGGGTAATTCATCTCCAAATGTAAACCACTTGAGCACCCCATTTAGTTAAAATAGATTCGCCAGCTTGTTCCAGATTTTCTTTTTTTTAATTACCAAAAAGTTCTAGGCTAAAACCTATACATCCTCTATGCCTAAAACCACAACATATAATATTAGTTATATCTCAAGTGTCACTAGAATCAGCAACATCTAAGCTTTATCTAAAAAGCTACATCTTCGCAATAAGGTTTCTTGTGTTTTTTTAATCATCAAAATTGAAAGAACTAGAACATAACGGACACACACAATTATACAACATGCATACATCTTTAATTTATTCACAAGAGATTCTTTAGACAATCTAGACAATCTTACAAGAATACTTTACCTAACTGAATTACTCGACAGTCGACACTATGAGACCCTGCCCATAGTTCAACACCAACTATTCTATATCACTTAACAAGACACACACGTCTTTAGAACATATTCGAAAACCAGAAACTCTAGGTTTTTTCAATTGATTTTGTCATTGATCTAATCACACACTTCAGAAACAAGACTATTCCACACACACTGATTCTGTGTTATAGACAATAGATCTATGTCTTTTTCCAGAGGCTGAAACCCTTAATCTCTAACATTTCTTTTTTCTATTTCGGCAGACCCTAATTTGATTAATAAAAAGTGTATTTATATTCTTTGCTTTCTTTCTCAGATTCCATAACTCCATGCAAACCACCAAATTAAAAACATTTTTGTTTCTATCTGACTTTGTATCACTACAATTTATAACCATCTCCGTTTTTATCTGACTTTGCATCACTCCAACTTTTAACCATCTTTATCTGCTTTATTTGTGTGTTTATATACAGTTTACTTTTGTGTGACTATAAACCATTGTATTTATGACACTTGAAACCCTAAATTCTAAAACTAGCGGATGCCAATTATTCCAGCATTATAAAACATCATAAACTAAAGGAACCAAGACAGATTAACCCTAATGAACAGATCCAATGTGACTATTATTAAAATTTTGTGAACGAACAATGTTACACGTAACTACGTAGAGATCTCACAATGGAAAATTTATCTGTATACTTTTCATTGCCGTATTTATTTGACAGAATCAACGATGTTAGTGAAATGTTTTTCTTCTATTTGTCAAAAATCACACTTTGGGTTGTACAAACAAAACACCGTAGAGATCGACTATTTTCCCAAAAGAAGAAGAAAGATTGACTCTTCTCTCGCCATTGATAGTTAAGCTGCCAAACCTAAACTAATCTTCTACGGGACAATATCGACCACTAATCCGGCTTTTTATTTTCTAATGAGACCTAAAAATATGGATTTATTCAGATAACGCTTGAGAGAAAAGAAAAAACGCTCGAGAGAAATCAGAAATCAACTCCTAATCTACACCAACAGGGTAATTCATCTCCAAATGTAAACCACTTGAACACCCCATTTAGTTAAAATAGATTCGCCAGCTTGTTTCAGATTTTTTTTTTTAATTACCAAAAAGTTTAAGCTAAAACCTGTACATCCTCTATGTCTAAAACTACATCATATAATATTAGTTATATCCCAAGTGTCACTAGAATCAGCAACATCTAAGCTTTATCTAAAAATCTTGAGGTAACAACACTTGATATAATTGTACGTCTCTATATTATACACCTCTTTAAAATCCAGCAACAGTATGATTTCAAGCATTACTAGTCAACCTTTGATTTCCAAAACAAAACAAAAAAAGAAATGTTACTTGTCAACCTTTTACATCTATATTATTACAAGAGAATCTTCTTTAAAAAAAGCTACCATCATGTGTGATCTATATTAAATGTCATTAGCTTTTTTATATATTTTTAAGATATTCAATAAGAATAATTATAGAATATAGTACAGTTTCTACTAAACATGTTTCTAAACACTATAATTATTAAAAAAAATGTATCCAAATAATCTAAAAATAATGGATCCTACTTTTTTAGCTAACTGAAAAACGAAAATAAAAAAATAAAATCATATATATATATATATTCTAATTTTAAATCAAATGATAAATGTAATCAAATAATATTGTACATCAAATATTTTTATAAATCATAAAATCATTTTTTTTGTAAACATACACACAAAATAACATAAATATATATATATTTTGAAAATATTTCAACTAACAACATAATAAAAAAAATCATGCATAAAAATTTCAAAGTTAATATTACTAAATTTATAAAATGTAAATTATTAAGTTGAAATAAAAATTAAAATTTTAAAAAATTAGATCAATATATTTTTTTAACTTGATATAATGAAAATATTAAAAATATTTAATATTATATTGCCTAATTATATAGTAAGATGGATTAAAATTAATTTTTATAATTATAAATTTTTACAGTTTTTGCTATCAAGATATATAAAAAATTGTAGGCGAGGTTAAAATAATTAATTTAAAATTTTGATTATAAAAACATTAAAAGTAATTAATAAAAAATAAGTTAAATAAATTGATTAACATATATTAACTTTAAAATGTAATTATAATTAAAAATATATATAATTAATACGATTATTCAGTAAAAAGAAAATAAACATAATTTTTTAAAAAAACATTTTTACATTTTCCCATAAAATCTAGTTTACTTCCTATTATCCAACATTAAAAAACAATACATGCATTTGCATATAAATAGAAACGGCTCACTTGACAGTTTACACAAGACCATTACCCTTTCTTCTCTTCTTAATTTTACATAAGAATCCTCATTTTAAGAATATAGTAAATATGAATTCTACAAAAATTTCCAGAGACCAAGATGAAGAAGATATGTTGCTAGCCATGCAACTAAGCGTTCTTCGCATGGTCCCTTACGCTGTAAAAACTGCTATAGAATTGGATCTATTGGAGATTATCGCCAAGGCCGGACCTTTGGAAGCTCATCTCTCACCGTTAGATTTAGCTTCCAAAGCCGCTCCAAAAAATCCAGACGCTCCGATGATGATTGATCGATTGCTACGTCTCCTTTCTGGCTATTCGGTATGTACTTGTAAGCTGCTGAAGGATGAAGAAGGAAGAGAGTTTAGAGTTTACGGAGTAGGAAAAGCCGGAAGGAAACTTATTAAGGACGAAGATGGATTTTCTGTGGTGCCTACGGTGTTCTTTGCCAATCCCAAAGTCGATGACGATATGTGGTATGTGTATATTAAAACGTTCTTATTTGTTTCCTTTCTTTTTGTCTAGTTACCAATTTTAAAAATTAAAAGTTAAAAAAATTTAAAATAAAAGCGACCATATGATTAACTGTTATTATAAGAAAACACTAGACAATAAACTAAAATTTAATATTTAATTAGTCTTTCTTAAAATTTTATATTATATATATTGCTTCGTTTGTAGTTTCTATACCTAGACATGGTTGGTTTATCAGCTAGGGTTATAATACAAGGCTTTTAAATTTTTTTGACAAGAAAAGCTCTCAACTCACGGCGTCAATACTAGAGGGTGGAGCAAGGGCATACGAAAGAGCCTGCGGGGATCTAATCTTTGAGAATATGGAGAAGAATGGGAATATACAGACGGAGTTCAACGAGATGATGATTAACCACACATCATTAGTCATGAAGAAGATACTAAAGACTTACGATGGGTTCGAGAGTCTAGGTGGTGGGGTTTTGGTAGATGTTGGAGGTGGCTTAGGTGCAAATCTGGCTTTAATTCTCTCCAAGTTTCCACAGCTCAAAGGTGTTAACTTTGACTTGCCTCACGTCGTCTCAGAAGCTCCCAAAATTCATGGTAACTATTTTTTAATTAATCTTTCTTGAAATCTTAAATTATATATATTGCATATATATAAGCCACGAATTTAGTGTTGACTTTTGGTTTCAATAGCGGCAATCCATTATATTTAATGACAATATTAGCAGTTCCATATTTATTCAGTTTCACAAAAAATTATCACAATATCGTCGCTATTTGCGTCAGAGTAACGCCTATGTATTTAATGTTTATTTTAAGAAAAAGTATAACACTAAATAAAGTAAAAGATAAAAAAAAATTGTGTAAATTAAGCCTAACACAATTTTAATATTCAGCAAAATTATCTATAAAACCAAAAATCTGTAAAATGAAACTAAAAAAATATCACGTAGAAAATATGACTACATAATTTGAAGTTGTATATCACGTTGAATAAATTACATAATTTGAAGTTGTATATGTATGTAAAATGGATTCATATATATATAGTGAGTTCACAATAAATTGAACAACTATGTTACCCGCCTGATTGATTCTCAAAACGATCGCTGGAGTATAAAAAGGCTATGTTTATTCCCCATGATGACAGAATCAACTATTTGCAGGTGTAGAACACGTTGGTGGTGACATGTTTGAAGAAATTCCACAAGGTCAAGCCATATTCATGAAGGTAAAACCTACCTATTTCACGATACATACGTTTTAAGCTCTTCAATTCCAAAACCAGAATTAAAAGGGAAAAAAAAAGAACGGAGAAGAGAAATTGTCTTTAATATTTGGAAACATGACATCACTAATACAATGTATTTTTATTTTGCATGATTAAGTGGATACTTCATGATTGGAACGATGACCAATGTGTGAAGATATTAAGAAACTGTAAGAAAGCATTACCAAAAACTGGCAAAGTGATTATAGTTGAATCGATACTACCACGAGAAATATCGGAAACCGATCTAGCAACCAAAAATTCATTATGCTACGATGTGGCAATGATGTGTGCAACAGATGGAGGCAAAGAAAGAACCAAAGAAGAGTTCGAGGTTTTGGCTATGGAAGCAGGTTTTAAGGCCCCACAGATCATTTACGGCGCTTATTCTTACTGGGTCCTTGAACTATATGCAGATTGAAATGGGACTTCTAAATGAAAGAAGCTCTACGTCTTAGTATGATTCTGTATTTTCCTACTAAGGTTGTAATGTGGTTGGGTTTGTGCAATACTGTTGTCATATTGAGTTGTGTTGAATATATTCATATATACGTGTGATTGTAAGAGTAACTCCTTTGAGAGTTTCTCATGTGGTTTCTTATAATAAAACAAAAAATAATACTTATCTATTTTCATTATATTAAGATAACTTTTGTTTTTATATTCTCTAAAAGAATTATTATTTTATCTATGCATTAATAAAAAAAAAAGAATACTAATTTTTTTAAAAGGGGGAAAAATGAAATACTAAAAGCCACACGTTGTTTTATTTTTTTTTTAATTAAAAGATTTACTTTTTGCATTGAGTTTATAAAGAACTTATAATGTGAAACAAAACAAAAAATTGCAAACCAACTAATAAAACGGAAGGAATAATAAAAACGAAAACTGAAAGAAGAAAATATTTTCTTAATAGAGCTTATAGATTAGTTCAATTCTTATTCTAAAAATTCAAATTTTAATTATATATTAAATTTTATTATGTTAAAAATATATATTAAAAAATTCTTTAAAGTTTTCATGGATGGAGATGCACTAAAGTTGCTGTCAAATTGACAAAATATAAGAAGAAAAATAATTCATGATCTATACATAACTCACATTCTCCATTGATTAAACCTTAATTAAAGCATAAGAAAAAGTAACTCAAGAAAACATGGCAGTGTTCCTGTAGAGTTCTAAAAATACCAATTTTCTTAGGGCTCTGCAGCATTGTTATCCATTGATCTACATCGTTAGAAATCAGATTGTGTTTATAAATTGGATCTTCTTTGAAGAGAAGACGATAAGGCAATCAATGGGGCTAAAGCTTGGTTGTTAGCACAAGATTGTCTTCCAAAACCTAGAATGAGGGTTCGACATAAGTGATGCCAGAAACAGAGTTTCAGGCCAGCTACTCTTGCTATGTGGATGCAGCTTCGTCTGCAATCTCTCGAAACTGTGGTATGAGTTATTTTTTCCATTCTAATACGGATGGAAGTTCTTCTGAGTTTAATGATAATAGAGAGCTTCACATCCAATCTAGCATTGGAAGCGTGGGAAATGAAAAGATGTTTAGGCCAAAAAGAGACCTTCAAGTCTTATCCATTCCCAAAATTTAGCTAGCTTACTGAAAAAGGGGAATAGTACTTAGAGATCTCCAGTATCCTTGCTTTTCGAAATGAGTTTAGTTATATTTCATTTACGTTTTTCCAGCGATAGGACGATGTTAGGGCTGATTTGCTAGCTAAGCACTCGCTTAGAGTACTGTTGTGACAAAAACAAAAAACAAAAAGTTACCTACATTGATACATGATGATTCCAGACTCCAGAGAGGGCATAATAGAGTTCAAGATTATGTTTTACAAAGCGAACACTATCAGGCTTTACGTTTAATAGACTTATAAGAGGATGAACAAACATTGAAGTATTGAAAAGGAAATTCAATTTGCTAATTAAATTTTTCGATGTCTTTTTTGGATTTCTTCTTCCCTAAGAAATTTATCAATAAGCTTTTATAGTAGATGGATGTTCGATAGCACGTTAATCGTATTATTAATTAATCATCAATACAGTGATACATTTAGACAAGAATTCCAAATAAATAAAGGAATGCAAAATAAAGAAATCGAAGGCAAATATGAAGGACTAAATAAAAATCAGTTCTCGTCGTAATAACGCTGCAAGATCTGAGTCCTGACAGACATAGGGATGACCACATTGTGCACAGAGTCAGTCCAAGTTAAGCTTCCAAAATAGTATCCAGTGTTCACTCTGTGGTTCGTCAACACACGGACCTTGAACGAGAGCTTCTTGGTCTTAGCGTTGAACACTAATGTTCTAGGTGTCACGGTCACGTTAACACCCATCGGAGCCTCGATCACAGCCTTATAAACCGATCCTATTGGTCCAACGTTGGTTACGGTTCTAGTGATAGTAACTTCTTTTGCAAGGTTTGGGATTGTGATTGAAGGTAAGTTGAGATCAAGAACAGAAGGTTTAGGGTTTGCACAAACCGTCTTCTTGCGAACGAGTCTAGTAATGGATGCATCCGTGTAACCAACGGAGCACAAATAGAGAACGTAATCGTTAACTCCCATGTCGTAAACAAGGCCGGGTTTCGCAGCTTTCTCTGAATTCACAACGCCTCCTCCATAGTCAAATGGATCAGCTAATTTACGGTTTGACCCGTCTGCGAAAATGGGCTCACCGGATGGATCTGTTCTCCAAGCAGTAGTTACAATGGCGGATCTAATGGCGGCAGGAGACCAATGAGGGTGCAAAGACTTAAGGAGTGCTACAATTCCTGCAACAACAGGAGTCGACATCGATGTTCCTGACTTCATGGAGAATCCTCTGTCGTAGAATGTATCGTTTGGAGAAGTAGCTGCGAGTATGTTTACTCCAGGTGCTGCAATATCAGGCTGTATCAGAGAAAACGATCAGTTCTCTTTATTGATTACTTGAAACTTCAGTCAAAAGTAACTACACGAAAACTCATCAATCCCAAGACTACACTTTTTATTGATTGTTTTCTTGTTTATATTTATATTGAAAATACTGATCTAACTTATAAAACAATCAACTATGCTAATAATTCTGGTAGAGTTTAGGGTTTATCAAAACAAAAACAGAGAATCTAGTAAACTTTAGGGTTTACCTAAAAACAGAAAATCGTCTGAAGTTACCTTGAGAATTGCTGGAGAGATCGAACTAGGTCCTCTCGATGAGAAAGTCGCAACCTTTGTAGCCACGGGAAGTCCAACCAACGTTCTTGTAGGTTGAATCTTGGCGACAGGTGATCTACAAAAATTTGATATATGACTAATGTTAAGTTTATTGGTTACAACTTACAAGTTGATGAAGAAGATATGTAGGTGTGTAACATTATACCTTGTGGAACGTATGTAGAAGAGTATATCGGTTCCAAGTTCATAATCTACAGCGAGGCAAGGGAAACCATCGCAGGGATTAATCTGGTATCCTGGATTTCTTGCAACGATCACGCCGTAACCATCAAGGCTAAATACATCTGCTGCAGCCTGGATCACGGTACCATAATCCGTCGATTTCGTGAAACACAAGACAATTTTTTCTTTTATTATACGAGTAGGGTTTTTGGCAAGATCTTCACAGACTCTGCAAATGTTTTAAGAAAATGATTGTGTTCCATTAGGTACAAACGCACTCGCTTTGGTATGGAAATGGGAAACTGTAGAGAAGGTTCTTGGAAATTACCCAGAAAATGTCTCGTTGCTTGATCCTGGACCTTCAGGGTAAACCAGACCGGTGAAATCCATATCTGGACCTTGATATAATGCTTGAGCCTAAAATTTAAAAAAGTTGAAATGTTAAATAAAGATTGTGAAAGAACTGATGTTTTGTCTGTTTTTGGACTCTTGTAAAGCTTACCACAATTGTAACATTATTGCCAAGTGTAATAAGTGTTGGAAAAGACCGATCTTGAGTGGTTGCAGCAACGGTAATAATCCAAGGAGCCGTGTTCGTTACGGTTTGAGAAGCAGGACCCGCGTTACCACCTGAACACACGACGGGGATTCCCTTTGCAACCGCGTGAAACGCTCCAACCGCCATAGCGTCTCGAGCGTCCACTTCCGGGAACAGAGGAATCGGGAACGATGTGGAGATTGACAAAACGTCTACACCGTCGTGTATCGCTTCGTCTATTGCTTTCAACATATCTGCAGATGAGCAAGTCGCTGTTCCTATAGAGGCTAGGTGCCAACAAGCCTTGTACATAGCTATGCGTGCTCTTGGCGCTCCGCCTCTAGCTATTCCTCTCCCGAGAGCTAAGTAGCTCGCGTCTGAGACAAATGAGCCAGCAGCAGTAGCCGCCACGTGAGTCCCGTGACCGTTAAAGTCTCTAGGAGAGACGTATTCTGGATTCTCTGTGGTGTTCCAGTTGCTGTCGTCAGCGCCGCCGAGTAAACCACTGACGAAGTATTTGGCGCCAATAAGTTTTCTGTTACAAACGGTTGAGCCGTTGGTACTCAGTTTTGACTCACAGCTTCCTTTCCAACGTTTTGGTATTGGTCCAATACCATTGTCATTGAATGATTCAGATTCTGGCCATATTCCTATAAAACAAAACCGGTTTAGAAAGCTTCTAAGAAATGGTTCAAGAGGGAAGAATTCGGTTTAGACAACATACCGGAGTCGACGACGCCAATGATGACTTTGTCTCCCATGTTAGTTTGGTTTAGGAGATTCTTTGGATGTTTTGAAGTATGTTTTAAGTAATCCCATGTCCTAGTTGTCTGCAACTCGTACAATCTATCGCGTATGACATGAACAACTTCAGGTAACTCTGGTTTCACAAAACAAGAATTTCATTTAGCCACTACCAAAGATCAAACGAGAACTGTCCCAAACACCAATTGGTCAGTCTTTGTTCTTGTAAGTACCTGAGAGTTGATTCACTTGGGAATCGGTTAGTTTTGCTGCGAAAGCGGAGAAGCCATGGCGATAACTATACACCATTGAGTCATGTGCAGCCTCTTTGCTGTGAGGTGACAAGCAAAATGAGTGTTAATAGTTTGGATGTTAATCGGAAGAGGCCTAAAATAATTACTAGATAAGAGGCATGGATCAATCTATTGTCCATGATGACGAATGGTTCTGGTCAAAGTTGGTTTAGTAACTATTACCTTCCGAGGATTGACCAAAGCATCTGATGATGTGACTCAGTGACTGAGTCAGGATCATCGTGTTGCCTCTCACCCAGATACACTATGTGAACCTATCAAATCATTAATAAAGCATACCAAGTTTAGCTTCTTGCAAGAACTAAACTCATAGAGAAAACACCGAAAGGAAAAGGATTGAGTAGAGTTCAGATCTGGGCATCAGAAAGAAAAAGATGTACCTTAGTCTCAGCAGCAATGTTCAGAGTAAGCATTAGACATATAGCAACAAGAATCAGTGTTTTCCTCATTTTTTGTTCCATTAGAGAGATGTAATGTAATGTAATTTACTTGAGGATACTCATGTGGAAGAAGAAGGGTATATATAGATTATAAGATTATGTGTATATATAAAGTTGAGTTCTTTTAGGCTCACATTGTTTGAACTTTGAAATACTGAATCATTATTGGGTTGCTCTGATTTTGGCAACTTGTTTGTTTATTATATGAATATGATAAAGTATTATAAATAATGAGCATATATATGTTTATTCCTAAATGTTGTTATTAGTTTATTTGAAAATGCAGCCTCGTACACTCTTTTCTTTCTTTTAATGGAGAGGAAACACATAAGAAAGTCCCGCCATTCCAATATCTGAGTCAAGAACCATTCAGTTGACCTTTTCTTTTTAATTTTGTTGCTATTTAAGAAAAAGATAATGACTGGAAATTGTCATATCTTTGTGACTCTGCGCGCATTTCACGGATAAACGAAGCCGCCCTTGATTTTTATCTTATTTTATAGAATACGATTGGTTCAATTTTGATATGCAACTGTTCATGTAGATAAATAATTCATTGTTGGTCAAGCGGAAAAGAAAAGGTGTACATGCGTTAAGAATTACAACATACGTAGCTAATCACTCTGGCTGATGTTTTCCATGAATGCGATACTATTTTCTTTTGTTTAACTCTAAGATGAATATGATACTTCCATTGATCCAGGATGTGTCGATGTGATACTTCTTTGTCAACCATATTTTTTTTTTCAATTTACCAAAATATTACTACACCATTACTTTTAGTCTTTTTTTTTCTGAGTCAGCAATAATTGTTTGAAATTGTATTTACTGAAATAAAAGGGATAGACTGGGTAGCTACACAGATACTTTGCAAATCGGCTCTTTACACACGAAACTTGGATCTTTTACTCTAGCTATACAAAAATGTTTTCGCGGTTTAATACGAAATCTTTAATTCTAGATATAACTATATAACCGTCGAATTTTGGTCTAACTTTTTAAAATTGATATGTTAACCGGATTTAAACCAAAAAAATCAATATTAAACCGACAATCAGATTAATAAACCCGGGAAGACAGGGTCTAACCACACAGAAAGTTTACAAACTGGTTTTTTACACCCGAAACTTATATATCTTCTTTCAGCCACACAAATATCTTTTAACGGTTTGAAATTACATATAATGTTTAATTCTAGTTGAAACTACATAGCCATCTAATTAACATGTAAACTGAATTAAAATCAAGCATAAAGCGAATAATATATTTAGTTTTGGTCTAATTAAATGGTTTCAATGATAAACCATTATTATCTAAATCAAATCAGATTCACTACTAAAACGTGATAACATAATACATCTCACGCCAACAGATAGACAGGGTGTAACCACACATATACTTTGCAAACCGACTTTTTTCACCCGAAACTTGGACCTATTAATGGATTTTATCAGATTTTACAATTATGGTTTTTGAGAAAGGGGGAAAATGTTGGTTTATCCCGATTTTAGTAGTGAATCCGATTTGGTTTAGATAATAATGGTTTATCATTGAAACCACTTAATTAGACCAAAACTAAACATATTATTCGGTTTATGCTTGGTTTTAATTCGATTTACATGTTAATTAGACGGTTATGTAGTTTCAACCAGAATTAAACATTAT
>OVBI01001014.1:0-44717 GCA_900406495.1 Sisymbrium altissimum | reverse complement strand
ACATAACATGTGTGGGGTTACCACCAACACGTAATGTTCCTGATATAACAATAACCATATGCATTTTATCAAGCATCTATCACTCAACCATCAACCAATCAATCATACTTTTATCAAAGAGGGTTAGTGCCCAAACGTACCTGTTATGAGCTTTTTCGTTGGTTCTGCCTCCAACGCATACACCCTCCCTGCTGCCGCCTGACGCTTGCCCAAAGGTTCATTCACTGGTCGGGCTAATGCTAACTGATTACAACCGCCTCTCGAAGTTCCGGCCATACGGTTTGGACAGGAAGTTGCATAATGTCATCTCTCACCACAACCATAACACACAACACTTGTTGCGGTCTCAGCCACCGTACGCTTGTTCGGACAGTTCCAGGAAACATGTCCTCTTTCTCCACATGTAAAACATGTTCCACCAAACGTAGGCTCTCTCGGTCTGGAATTTCCTTTTCCTCGAAAGCCTCCTCGGTTCGATGTTTGCCCAAGTTTAAAAGTCGGAGTTGACCTTGACGGGAAACCCAATTTAAAACCAGCATTTTGCTTCCTTTCATTCAAGATTTCTCTCTCCCGGTTCAGAAAGGTTTCCACATTTACTGCCTTCTCTATAGCTTCATGTGGGTTAGAGAAGGTCACCGATTGTAGTCGGCTTCCTATCTCCGGATTTAATCCTTGCATGAACTGCCTAGCCAGGGCTGCGTCACTAACGTTGCAGTAGGAAGCATATCTTTGTAGCCTCATAAATTCTGACTCAAACTCCCTCACACTCTTCTCCCCTTGCTCTAACCTTAAGAATTCTTGAACTAATCGGTCTCGAGCCTCAGGTGGAAAATACATTCTTTCAAACTCTTCTTTGAATTCCTCCCACGTGTTTATAGTGTGGCCGGTCTGTCGATCAATGCTTACCCACCAACTTAACGCCTCTCTCTCTAGGTAATACACACCGATATCTTTCTTGAACTCCAGCGGGCACCTTGTCGCTGCAAAGTTCTTCTCAATACACATCAGCCACGCATCAGCCGCAAAAGGATCTGGCTTCCCTTCAAAACGGTACATTCCCAAGGACTTCATAGTTGTTACGTACTTCAGGAAGTCCGAACCTTGCGCCTCTGCGCTCGCACCAGGTGCGGCTTGCTTTAACAGTACTTGAGACAAGAGGTTATGCACCATAGATAGAGTAGGATCTGCTCGCTGCTGCCTAGCTGAATTTGTTCGTTCCCTAGCACTGCTCTGTTCGTCGGGCTGATTATTTGACTCAGTCCGGTACATCGACATTCTGTTTTGTCGATCTGACCCACGTTGCCCGCGCGATCCAGACCTATCGACACTTGACCCATGAGAGTTCTGGGAGACGTATGGTGACATAGATATGTCCCGCATTCAGGGATGCTCGTAATACTCATGGTTTACACTGCTGTCCATCCTGGGTGTATGACTCTGCGTCGATGCCCGCTCCATCGGTTCATCCGCTTCCATATGCACATGCGTATCCGAGAACTCCACTACGCCCTGTCCCGACCATGAACCCTTTGGACGAACGTCACTGGCCTGATGATCCGACATCTGCCATAAACCACAAAACCTTAGCTTCTAATTGGCGGAACGTACTGGATTACCCTAATTGTCTTTTGAGACACATTTGACTCGATAAAACATTGAAATGACTTGTCCCGTGAACATGATCATAGACCATGCTCTGATACCACCATTTGTAACGTCCCTGGTTCACTCTAAGAATAGAAGAACCAAAAGCGCCACAATCAGGAAACTAAGATCAAACAAGTCCGAGTAATGGAAACACCATACCAAGACCAGTACAACCAAAGCACCCGTACCTCTAGACCCGAGCCTAAGGCTTTTCAACCCGTACTTAGGTCTTCGAGTTGTGTTAGCCCGGACCAAGCTCATATCAATTAGGCAAGCCAAGTTTGCAAAAGGACATCTTACATTTATATCACATAACCTTTACAACATGTTCTTACAGACTTATATAACTTTACGGCCGAGGCTAAGCCAAAAGGATAATACATACTTTATTCTGAAACTGGTTTTACAAAAAGCCAACGCAATCTACTCCAGCTTCTTAACGTTCCGCATCGCTCTATCAGCAACCTAAGGCTTATCTGCAAAAGAAATAGAGCCATGAGTAATATAATATTACTCAGTGAGTCCCTGACTCACACAATCAATAAAAACACCCAATCCCAAAGGTAAGCATAGCCGAAACATAAGCATCACGCATCACGAATCATATCACTAATGGGTGCATATCAGATCAAGCATGCTAATACTTAATCAAAACATGATACGAGGCCTCTAGGTGCATAGTCTCTCCCCCCCATGAACACCCATACCCGAACCATCACAAAGACGGTCGAGCCGGAACATCACCTCACCGAGCCCCAGCCTCACTTACTGGTGCATCTCGGTCGGATTGCGTCTCAACACGACAATCCCACTCTATCCCGTCGGGTAGTACTCGGCCATGGGATGCAAGCCCGTCTCTCAGAGTCTTCTTACCCAATCACTGGGTAAGGAACATGGGGAAGACTAACTACACCCACCTAACATGCATACTCATGACTCTAACATGAAACACACACCATCCTTTCTCACAACCGTCACTGGAGAGTGGCGCCCTAGCGTGTTGGTCTCACCATACGACCGCTAGCCCCACCTCTCCGGAGCAACTGTCATCCGGACGTGTCGGTCTAACCATACAACGCCGGATTAGTTCACCCTTAATCCCAGAAACACCGCAGCACCATACCATACCGCAGGTCCTTATACATTTCATACTGTCCGGGTTTTACAAACAAACCGGAGTGGAACTCTCCACGTCTATAACCTGCACATGTTACTCATTCAAGAACCAAACAACTGGGACTCACAGGTTTGGGGCGACTCCGGACAACTCCCACTTCAGATCTAGGCTTTGGGTCCGGACTGCTACTTAAACTTCACACCTTGGACTCTAACTCCGGATTACACACTCACGGATGCCCACAACACACAAGAACACACTCCCGGGTTCTCCTTAGAGGTTTCTCTTAGCTTCCACACACTCTTTCTAAGCTTACACTCTCAGTTTTTCTCTAATCTTTCAAGGGTTTCCAAAGGAAAAACCTTAACTAATGGCCAGGGAAGGAGTATTTATAGGAGAAAAAGTTGCCCTGGGCGGCTGGCTGAACCAATCAGGAAGCGCCATTCATTTAAATTAAACAAATCAATGCTTATCTCCTCTCACTCTGCACGTGACACCTCAGCAGCTGCTTAGCTGAAAACTTAATGGTTAAGGAAGAAGCAAGCCCATGGGACTGGCACGTGAGCCACAAATAACCAAAGTCGCTAAGTCGGGTGAATCGCGGTCCCATGCCCATTCCGAACCGTCGCCGATCCTTCCCGGGTAATGGTCGCGGTCTCCGTCCCATGGCGGACCACACTCGGTCAATAAACTTTTCCCCCGAGCCATCTCGATTATTCTTCGACCAAAACTCCATTTTTAACATTTCTTAAACTTTGCCCAGTGATTCTCGTTCTGTTCCCCACTCGGACGCTCCTGGTTCCCTGATCCGACTGATTTCTCGACCATCGCGTATTCAGCCGAAGGATTCATCATTCCCTCGAGCCAATCTTGTGTTCTTTCTCCAGGAATACTCCTCATAGGTTAAAATAGACATTAGCTAGCTCCCATGAGAAGTTGCTTACTTAAACTCTGATCTTTTCCCTTCGAACGGTCCGTTCTGCCTCCTGTACATACTAACCGATCCTCTGAATTTTTAACCAAGGCAAATGAATTTTTCTCAGTCTGATTCTTGCTTTATTCATCACAGAAGACCCTTGGCTAAATCCTTACAAGTTCCCAGAATTTCTCTCTGTCGAACATAAGATTCGGAACCCCGTAACCGATGACAAGCCGATGGAAAAGGGAAAGAAAAAATCGGAAGCCGAGCTTGCTAAGCTCTTCCATAAGCTCCGGCTGGGAGACGCTAAGGAGCAAAAAGACGACAATCCATGCGAACCAGTGATCTCAGTTTGCGTCGACGATTCCCATCCAGAGAGAGATGCGTTGAAATCGGCGCAAACCTTAAGGAACCAATCCAGTCTGAACTCGTGACTATCCTTAAGAAAAATGTCAGCACTTTCGCCTGGGCAGCAGAGGACATGCCATGAATCGACATCAGTACCACCTGCCATGAGCTCAAGGTCGATCCAACCTTTAATACAATCAAACAAAAGAGGCGAAAGCTCGGACCAGAAAGAGCAAAGGTAGTCAACGACGAAGTCGAACGACTCCTAAAGGTGGGATCAATCACCAAAGTACGATATCCCGATTGGCTTGCTAATCATGTAGTCGTCAAAAAGAAGAATAGGAAATGGCGTGTCTGCGTGGATTTCACAGTCCTTAACAAGGCCTGTCCCAAAGACAGTTTCTCGCTACCGCATATCGATAGACTAGTCGAAGCAACAACCGGAAATATGCTGCTCTCATTCATGGACGCCTTCTAGCTATAATCAAATCATGATAAACCCAGACCATCGAGAGAAGACAGCGTTCATCACAGACCGCGGAACATACTGCCACAAGGTGATGCCTTTCGGACTGAAAAACGCTGGTGCCACATACCAACGCCTTGTGAATAAAATATTCGCCAATCAGTTAGCGAAGACCATGGAAGTCTACACAGACGACATGCTCTTAAAATCCCTAGAAGAAAGCAACCATACGAAACACTTGTCGGATTGCTTCGATTGTTTGAACAAACACAATATGAAACTCAATTGCGCAAAATATAGATTTGCGGTCGCTTCGGGAGAGTTCCTCAGTTACCTGGTCACTCATCGGGGCTTTCCAGCAGCTCAAATCTTACCTAGCAAGTCCGCCAGTACTAGCCAAGCCAGAGGTTGGAGAGCCTTTGTTCCTCTACACTGCCGTCTCATTGACCACAGTGAGTGGAATTTTGATACGGGTAGAGAGAGGCGAGCAGAGACCGGTATTCTATGTGAGCCAAACCCTCACAGACGCCGAAACTCGCTACCCACAGATGGAAAAACTAGCACTATCTGTAGTAGCGTATGCTCGAAAGCTCAGACCCTACTTCCAATCACACACAATCGTGGTCCGTACAACATTTTCCGATCAGGACTATCCTGCATAGCCTAAGTCTGGGGATGTTTGGAAAAGTGGGCGGTCGAGTTGAGTGAATACAATATTGAATATCGGTCTAGAACATGCGAAAAGTCCCAAGTTTTGGCCAATTTTCTAGTCGAACTTCCCCCCAAAGGAAGCAGCAAAAAATCGGAAAACACAACTTGGACTCTTCATGTCGACGGATCTTCTTCAAAACAAGGGTCCGGGGTTGGGATCCGTCTGACTTCGCCCACAGGAGAAATCCTAGAGCAGTCATTCCGACTCAACTTCCCAGCGTCCAACTACGAGGCCGAGTACGAAGCCCTAATCGCTGGGCTAAGGCTCGCCCACAGTATCAAAATCGGAAAAATCCATGCTTTCTGCGATTCTCAGCTGGTTGCAAATCAATTTAGTGGAGAATACAAAACCAGGGATGAAATAATAGAGGCTTACCTGAGAGTCGTCGAAAATGTCGCAAAGCAGTTCAAAGAATTTGAGTTAACGAGAATTCCTCGGGGTGAAAACGCGCATGCCGACAGCCTTGGCATCGGCCCCCGGGAGAAAGCAGGATTATTCCAGTGGAGTTCATAAAACATCCAAGCATTGGATCATCCGACATAATCACGCTCATCCAAGGAGATCTTAAGGAAGAAATTTCCGAAGATCTTATGGAGGCAGACGAATCAGACCCGGCTCCAACCATTGGCACCGACTCGCAAACCAAAGGGGGAGAGTTTGGTTGCGACCAAGAGTGGATGGTGAGAATTCGCTACTACATCACAGACGGAAAACTCTCTGCCGAGAAATGGGAAGCACGAAAACTGAGAGCCCAAGCAGCACGCTTTGTCCTCTTAGACGGAAAACTCCTTAAGTGGAGAAATTCTGGCCCCCTTATAAACTGTTTGGAAGGGGAACAAGCCCAATAAATTATGCATGAAATTCATAGCGGGTCATGTGGAAACCACTCAAGAGGAAGGCACTCGCCATCAAAATAAAAAAGGACGGATATTTCTGGCCGACGATGATCAAAGATTACGAGAAATTCTCGAAAAAATGCGAGAAATGCCAACGTCACGCTCCCACAATCCGCCAGTCGGCCGAAATACTTTCGTCGATATCCTCACCATACCCATTTATGTGTTGGTCAATGGATATCGTCGGACCAATGCACAAATCTAAGCAATAGCAGTACATGCTCATCTTAACGGATTACTTTTCCAAATGGACCGAAGCAGACTCCTATGCTACCACAAAGGATGCCCAGGTCGAACATTTCGTGTGGAAATACATCATCTGTAGACATGGCATTCCTTATGAGATCGTAACCGGTAATGGTTCACTGTTCATCTCGAACCGTTTCATATCATTCTTCGACAAATGGAAGATCCATCTGAGTTTCTCAACTCTGAGGTATCCACAGGGCAATGGCCAAGAAGAAGCAGCCAACAAAACAATCCTCGACGGATTAAAGAAAAGGCTCGACTAAAAGGAGGGATATGGGCTGATGAACTCGAAGGTGTGCTCTGGTCACACCGGACCACACCTAGGAAAGCTACTGGGGAAACTCCCTTCGCATTAGTCTAGAGAATGGAGTGCATAATTCCCCCAGAAATCGAATTTCCCTGAGTACGCCGATATTTCCTTCCCGAACAAGAAGAAATTAATCAGGCGATGCTCCTGGATGAACTCGACCTCATCAACGAAAGGCGTGATCACGCGAAAATCTGAATGCAAAGCTATCAGCAATGGGCTGCGAAATACTACAATTCGAAATTTCGTAATTGGAGATTCAAGGAAGGCGATCTCGTTTTACGAAAGGTCTTTCAGAACACCTAGGAAAAGAACGCTGGAAAACTAGGCGCAAACTGGGAGGGCCCCTACAAAATCGTCAAAGTCGTCAGACAAGGAGCATACGAACTCGCCTACAACGACGACTCTCCAATTATCCGAAGCTGGAACGCTATGCATCTAAAGAAGTACTACCACTAGTGCTCCACTCCAAACGAACTATGAACTGGCTTGATCCCCTAGCACTGGTGATGCAAACAAGCAAACCGAATCAAGTCCAGTAGCCCCGGTCAAAACCTTTCCAACCATGCGGGTCAAGGCCAATGACGCGCTCAGGAGCTAGGACTCTTCAAGAGAATTCAATGAAGCCATGGAAAATCTAATCGCAGACAAGGAGGTTGATGATCTGACCGATAGATTAACTCAGATGAGTATTTCTAAGTTGAAGAAACCCAGCCGAGACGAGCTAGAAGACGATTGGGACGCGGTCAAGAATTATCGAGATGCGGGCAGTGATCATCGGGACGCAGACGAAGACTATCGGGACGCGGCTTAGGATCAACGAGACGAGGGAACACTCTACCGAGACGCGGACAAACACTATCGGGACACGGCTAAGGTTCATCGAGACGCGGTAACACTCCATCGTGACGCGGACAGACTCTATCGGGACACACTTGAGAATTATCAAGACGTGAAGGAATTCTATCGGGACGCGGACCATGAGCCTCAAGACGAAGAAGCCAATCATCGAGACGCGGGAAAGATTCACCGAGACACGGGAGAGTTTCAGCGAGACGCGGGAGATTCAAATACCAAGCACCGAGACGCGACCGAGCCACTCATCGAGCACAACAATCAACGGGTCACATATTCTCCGAGACGCGCAACCATCGAGCCAAACCCAATTCCCCTCTACCCAAACTTAAATTCAACCGGGACAAACCAGATTTTCATCGAGCAAAACATCAAACCGGACCAATTCATCGACCGGACAAGAGACGCACACACTTCACACGGACTTTCCATATTTACCATCACACGCGCATAACCACCAACCCGTCTTCCCGGCCAGATTCATCAGATCATTCCCCGACCATCACGCCTCGGTAAGTCAGGTAATTTCTTCCCTTTTCAATTATGATTGACTGATGCTTCGCATAATTTCAATTCTGATATTTTTCTAAGGCAAGTGTTTAGCCTCGTTTTTGAATTATCGTAGAAGTAAGGCAAATTGTTCGCCATTTTCTTAGCTTAAGCATTAAATGCAATTTGCTTCAAAGACCCCTACAAGGGGCACAGCTGATGGACAGTATATAAGTCCCCCTGCAGCCTTGTATAATTTTTCACACCTTTTGATAATAAAAAATCGAACTTTCTTCTAAAAAAAAGTCTTAAGCACTTCGTGCCTTAGAGAAATCCGGGATTTCTCATTGTCTTATCACGGTTCAGTCCATCGGATCGTGTGGCGACACTCATTCCACCCTTCACCATTCATCGACCATCGACCAGTCACTCGGAAAGGACCGTACGGCCAGCCGACTGATTCCATCAACAATCTCATCTTTCCACCATCTATCATCGACCAAGTTTCTCGTAGGAGCCGTACGGCCGACGAAAGCTTCCATCCTCCACATCTGCAAACCTCCGGTCCGGAGATTGCATTATCTGGTATCAGAGCTCTAAAAACTCCTCTTGCTCAGGTGTTTTCTTTCCGATTTCATTGTTTTCATTCTATACTTGTTAAAAAAAAAAAAGAACCTTCATACTTTGTTTTCTTTTCTTATTTCAGGATTTCACTCATCAGACCAAGAACACACCGACCACCGACTAATCATTTCATTCCGATCATCACCATCCGATAAACCTTTCTCTTCCTTGATTATTTTTCTTTATCTTCTTCGTCTTGCATCTAGTTTCAGTCGATAAAAAAAAATTATTTGCTTAGTTTCCTTATTTAGCATTCGCGTGCAATCAATCTTATTAGTCCGTCAATCTCGCAACGATGATGCCGACGATTACTCGGACGATGATAGCCGAGCTTCCCGGAGACGTGGTAACGATGGCACGGCAAACCATCGAGCCGAGATCTTAAGCTTGCACCACCCACATTTGCAGGCAAGATCAACCCTGAGGCCTATCTCGATTGGGAGCGACGTTGGACTACATATTTGTGCAGTATGACTACTCCGACCAACGCAAGGTCTCGTTAGCAGCTGCCCAGCTCACGGACATTGCTCTTGCCTGGTGGGATAGAGACATAGCTGACCGCAGACGACGCAGACTTCCCCAAATCCTCAATTCGGAAGACTTGAGCTTTCACCTCCGCAAGCGGTACGTTCCAGCTTACTATCACCGAGACGTGCAGAAGAAGTTTCGCAAGCTGTCTCAAGGAATTAAATATGTTGAGGAATACTTTGAGGAGTTTGAAACCTTAAAGAACCAACTAGAAGTGTCTGACTCACAAGAGACACTCATGGCTCAGTTCTTAGATGGCCTTCAGGACCGTATAGCCCGAATGGTGGAGCGCCAACCCTACGGTGACCTAGACGAGCTACAACATCTCGCCATCCAAGCAGAGCAGCACATCAAGAGGAAGACTGCTTCTCTCAACTGTTCCAAGCCAACTTGAAATCCACCCTCGCGCAGCTTCGACAAGGGAAATCTATAGAGCTCGTTACACGCAAACCAGCCCCGGAGGTCAACAAGTCCACCAAGCCTAGTGCCAGCAACACTCCGGCAACACGGGCTCGAGACGTGACATATTTTAAGTGCCAACGCAAAGGCCACTACGCCAGAGATTGCCCCAACCAATGGGCCATGGTATTAAGGGACGACGGTGAAATAGAATCATGTGATGAAACCAAAGTCAACACCGAAGAGACCGATGAGGAAGTCATCGACTATCCGGATTTGGGAGAGATTCTGGTCTAACGGCGGTCCCTCAGTGCAATGTTCGAACCAGAAACGATGCAACGTGAGAACATATTCCACCCTCGGTGCACGATTCAGCCTAAAGTATGTAGCCTGATCATCGATGGAGGCTCTTGCACCAACGTGGCGAGTAAGTATCTGGTGGACAAACTAGGCCTGACCAAGACCAAACATCCCCGACCGTACTGTTTGAAATGGCTCGATGACAAAGTGGAACTACGGATCAGCAAACATGTTGTGGTCCCATTCAGCATCGGTAAATATGTCGACCAAGCCCTTTGCGACGTAGTGCCGATGCAAGCCGGGCACATCCTCTTGGGCCGACCATGGCAATTCGATAAAGAGAGCATGCACAACGGCCGGACCAACTACTACAGCTTTGACCACAACAACCGACGGCACAATTTGGCTCCCCTGTCCCCCCCACGAAGTTCACGACTTGCAAAAAGCCATCGACAAAGGGGCTAAGGCCGAAAAGATAATCAAAACTAACCTCTTCATTTCACCTTGCAAAGTTTTAAGATCTTTAGAAATGAACAAACAGGTGCTACTAATGATCTTCAAGGAAGGTTATCTTGCAGGTGCAGAAGCAGCAAGCTATCCAGAGGAAATCCAGAAGCTGCTCGACCTGTTCTTAGACGTATTCCCGGAGGAGATACCAGCCAGATTCCCACCAATCCGCGGGATTGAGCTTCAGATCGTTCTTGTTCCCGGCGTGCCTCTTCCCAACAGGCCAGCATACAGAGTCAACCCAGAGGAGGCCAAGGAGTTGGAGAAACAAGTACAAGAGCTCATGAAACAAGGCTATGTCCGAGAGAGCCTAAGCCCTTGTGCCGTACCGGTCATCCTGATGCCAAAGAAGGATGGGACTTGGAGGATGTGCATGGACTGCCAAGCCATCAACAACATCACAGTCAAATATCGCCATCCCATTCCCCGGCTAGATGACATGTTTGATGAGTTAAGTGGTGCCACTATCTTTTCTAAAATTGATCTTAAAAGTGGTTATCATCAGGTCAAGATGAAAGAAGGAGATGAATGGAAGACTGCCTTCAAGACCAAGAGGGGTCGGTACGAGTGGTTAGTCATGCCCTTTGGCTTGACCAACGTACCAAGCACATTCATGAGGCTAATGAACCATATTCTAAGAACCTTTATCAACCATGGAGGCAAGAATAATGGGGTTCAATCACCTGAAGGATCTCTATGCCAACGACCCGGAGCTAGGAGACATTTTTGCCCAATGCAATCGCGGAGCTATCGGACCATATTACAAACATGAGGGGTTCTTGTTCAAAGATAAGAAGCTCTGCATTCCACAAAGTTCCATGCGGGAGCTTATCATGGCCAAGGCACATGGGGGAGGACTCATGGGACATTTCGGCATGGACAAGACCAAAAACATATTGGCGGAGCATTTCTTCTGGCCGCACCAGAAAGGAGACGTGGAGAGGTTCTGTTCAAAGTGCACCACCTGCCTTAATGCAAAATCTAGGTTGCATCCTCATGGACCTTATACTCCATTATCAATTCCAGATATGCCATGGGTCGATATCTCTATGGATTTTGTTGTAGGACTGCCAAGCATAAGGCGGAAGGACTCTATCTTTGTAGTGGTGGACCGTTTTAGCAAAATGGCCCATTTCATTCTTTGTAGCAAGACCAATGATGCAACTCAGGTGGCAGATTTGTTCTTCCAGGAAGTAGTAAGGCTCCGCGGCCTGCCACAGACCATTGTGTCCGACCGAGATTAAAAATTCTTGGGGCATTTCTGGAGGACACTATGGAGAAAGCTGGGGACTAAGCTAATATTATCTACATCATGCCATCCCAAACCGACGGTCAGACTGAGGTCACTAACCGAACACTCACGACCCTATTAAGGGCCGCGGTCGGTAACAATCTCTCAAACTGGCTTGAATGCATTCCTCTCGTAGAATTTGCTTACAACCGAGCTAAACACTCGGCTACTAATCTTTGTCCTTTCGAGATTGTCTATGGTTTTAAGCGGCAGACACCTTTGGATATGGTGCCAATTCCACTGCCAAAGGAGGAGCTAGTTCATCAAACGGGCATAACCAAAGCAGAATTGGTTAAGAAGTTATATCAGCATGCCAAAGAAAGCATTGAGAAGAAGAACGAACGAGCTAAAAAGTTAGCCGACAAAAGACAAAAGGAACTGATCCTTAAGCCGGGCGACCAAGTTACGGGACCAAACACCGTTGTCAAGAAAATCAACGACAATGCCTATGAGCTTGATCTGCGAGGTAAGTACCAAATATCCCCGGTCTTTAATGTTGCTGTCTTAGTTTTATACGATGCAGGAGAATCAGTTCTGAGGTCAGAACCTTCTCAAGAGGGAGAGGATGATGCAAACCAGCAAACCGAATTAAGTCCAGTAGCCCCGGTAAAAACCTTTTCAACCATACGGTCAAGGCCAATGACGCGCTCAAGAGCTAGGACTCTTCAAGAGAACTTCAATGAAGCCGTGGCAAATCTAATCGCAGACAAGGAGGTTGATGATCTGACCGAGAGATTAACTCAGATGAGTATTTCTAAGGTGAAGAAACCCAGCCGAGACGAGCCAGAAGACTATCGGGACGCAGGAGAATTCTATCGGGACGCGGTCAAGATTATCGAGACGCGGGCAGTGATCATTGGGACGCGGACGAAGACTATCGGGACGCGGTTAAGGATCAAAGAGATGCGTGAACACTCTACCGAGATGCGGACAAACAATATCGGGACGCAGCTAAAGTTCATCGAGACGTAGTAACACTCCATCGAGACGCGGACAGACTCTATCGGGATACACTTGAGAGTCATCAAGACGTGATGAAACTCTATCGGGACGCGGACCATGAGCCTCAAGACGAAGAAGCCAATCATCGAGACGCGGGAAAGATTCACCGAGACACGGGAGAGTTTCACCGAGACGCGGGAGATTCAAATACCAAGCATCGAGACGTGACCGAACCACTCATCGAGCCAAACGATCAACGGGTCACATATTCTCCGAGACTCGCAACCATCGAGCCAAACCCAATTCCTCTCTACCCAAACTTAAATTCAACCGGGACAAACCAGATTTTCATCGAGCAAAACATCAACCGGAAAAGAGACGCGCACACTTCACACAGACGTTCCATATTTACCATCACATGCGCATAACCACCAACCCGTCTTCCCGGCCAGATTCATCAGATCCTTCCCCGACCATCACACCTCGGTAAGTCAGGTAATTTCTTCTCTTTTCAATTATGATTGACTGATGTTTCGCATAATTTGAATTCTGATATTTTTCTAAGGCAAGTGTTTAGCCTCGTTTTTGAATTCTCGTAGAAGTAAGGCAAACTGTTCGCCATTTTCTTAGCTTAAGCATTAAATGTAATTTGCTTCAAAGACCTCTAGAGAGGCACGGCTGATGGACAGTATATAAGTCCCCCTGCAGCCTTGTATAATTTTTCACACCTATTGATAATAAAAACTCGAACTTTCTTCTAAAGAAAAATCTTAAGCACTTTGTGCCTTAGAGAAATCCGGGATTTCTCATTGTCTTATCACGGTTCAGTCCATCGGATCGTGTGGCGACACTCATTCCACCCTTCACCGTTCATCGACCATCGACTAGTCACTCGGAAAGAACCGTATGGCCAGCCGACTGATTCCATCAACCATCTCCTCTTTCCACCATCTATCATCGACCAAGTTTCTCGTAGGAGCCGTATGGCTGACGAAAGCTTCCATCCTCCACATCTGCAAACCTCCGGTCCGGAGATTGCATTAACTGGGGTACCTATGCAACTTGTCTCATGATAAGCCCAGCTACTTCTTAAAAAAAAAAAAAAAAAATTCGGAGGAGTGGGAGTGTATACATAGACCACTCCTACATTCGAAAAATGCTCTGACACTCAAGTTTTCCCGAAAAATTCCGGAAGACTCTACCTCTAAACGAGTCCAGGCATCAATTTTTTCAAAGAAATTTTGAAAAAGCCTAGAACGGTGTATTTATACGTTTTCAAAAATGATTTACGCAAATCTAACACTTTTTCAAAAACTTGCTTATTGCTGGCCACAACAAGCGCTTTTCTTTTTACTGTCCTTTAAGGACCTGGCCAACACCGAAAACGGGCAGAGGTTCGACCACATCCGTGCACGGATAATACAACACGCTATATAAGAAAAGGTTAGGTCTAACATCCGAGAGGTATATCCTGGACGATGTTCTTAAGTTTGACTTTGAGAGGGGAATGCCAGCATGATAAAAGACTCGCACTGCCTTAATCCTCACTGCAAACTCGCTAACCTGGTAAGCGCCGACCATGGTACACTGGTGTCAACATCTCAGAAACAAAATCTAGCATACCACTAGACGAGATCCTAAAGTGTTTCAAACGTCGAAAAAACAGGGATGTAAGCCGGAGACTATTCGCATCCCCTAAAACCAGACAGACGCATAGCTTAGTTCCTAAAACACTAACCTATCGTAAGCCCAGTCAAAAAGCTTCTTAGCAGCACTAGCACAACTTCATCAACACTCTATACGAAAACGCAAACACATTCTCGTCTAAAAGCTCGACATGTCTCTAATTGGTGAAATATCAACGCCAAAATGTATACAACGCTTTTAAGCATCTCAAAACACTAAGGAACCACAAGTGAGTATAAAACTTCGAGCTACTCTACTTTCCTGCAGCAAACATTCGAAATCCTATCATTCTCTTATCTATAACGGGCAATCAGAACTCATTGAACATGCATAAGACGAAGTCATTCTAGTGCATCGATCAAACAAAACCCCGTAAAACGCTTCTTAGCACACTGGTCTATACAATCCTGGGAACATAAGCGTTGTTCCTACTAACTCGTACCAGGCAGAAAAACATGTTCCATCAATAGAACGATGCAAACACTTTCTTGCCTAACTCCTTCCAGAGGAAAAAGGTCTCACTTTCATCTTCTCTAAGAGGCAGTTTCGATCAATCCTCCTTGAAAGAGAAGTCTTTCAAGACCCCTCTTTTAGGGAATATCTCCGTGCAATTCTTCTCATGGAAAACGAAATGATCTATCCTTCGAGAAAACTTCATCGTCAGATACAGAACTTGATCCAAGAACGACCTCTGATAACGACTTTTGATAGATCCTTTATCGTTAAAGGATCCATCCTTTATCGGCTCAGAAAACCCCCATATAACTTTGAGCTTAACTTTCTTCCAAGAAAAACAGCTCACCAAAAACCAAGCTTAACTTTCTTCCGAGAAAAACAGCTTGCCAAAAACCGAGCTGACCTTTCTTCCAAGAAAAACACCTCGGTTCCGGGTGGTCTGCTCATCACCTTGGAAAAATAGCTTTCCGGAAAGAACAAGTTCTCATCAAGGCAAAGTGAAGAACAGTCTCTCGTACACTTAGCAAAATTCTTGAGAATCAAGTTCACCCATAAGCATCATGTTCGAGCTTGGAATGCTCCAACTGCATGCTAGCAACCAGCTCAAAATCCTTTGCAATGGAAACCACCAACCCAATATAGAGCGCACAACTGGCTCAGTATAAATACACCCGGCTCAGCAGGCTTGCTCTCATCACCTCTCAATCATTTCCCTCGGAACATCGAGGCAAAGCATGGAAACTGGCCAGCTCAGCAATCACATGTCCAGCTCGGCAGTTTCACCCCTGTATTCTCTCAATTGTTCGCTCCCGAACACAGAGGCAAGGGGAGAAGGAACACCCGGCTCGGCACATATCCGACCAGCTCGGCATCTCTCCCTTTCTCCTCTCCCGGTCTCTCGCTCAACATCAAGGCGGGATGAGAGGATACGCCCGGCTCGGCTTGTATCGTCCAGCACGGCACTCCCTCTCTCATCTCCCCTAGAATGTCTAGTTTTGAAACTCTCGACAAAATAAGTTCATCAATGCGGAAGCATCATGTACGGGCATTGGGATGCATTGAATGCACAGTAGCATCTAGCTCAGCCTCACGTGAGACGCATGGCCAGCTCGGCACAAGGTATGCCCAGCTTGGTGTCTAGTCTTTATTCGTCTTCTCGAACAAAAACTGATCGACGCAAGGTATGCCCAGTTCAGACAAAAGCTGGCCAGTACAAGCGATATGCCCAGCTTGGCATCTTTGGAGGATGAAACCTTTCATCAAGTAGAAGAAGAGCGAAGAAAGCTGTCCAGCTCGGCATAAAAGTGGCCAGCTCGGCGTCCCTTCTGCTCTTCTCTCTCGTTTTTTTTCCCTCCTAGGCAAGAAACGAAAACTCGTCCAGCTGGTATGCATCACCCAGATCGGCATTCCATAGCAAGGCCACCAGCTCGGAATTTTTTGCTGACCTGGTGCCTCCCTTCAACAAGAGTTAAAAAAAAAAAAAAACAACACGCGTATAGCCCAGCTCGGCATTTTTTACTTCTCTGCAAACTCCCGTACAAAAACTTTCGAAAAACTAATCTTAAACAGTTTTTCGGCAAAAACTTCGGAAAACTTAGCGTGAACAGTTTTTCGGAAAATAACCAGTGCATGCTGATAGTTCGGCACCATGTCTCTGCTGAACTAGCTTGGCATTATATGCATACACAGCCAGTTCTGCATTTCCCTCTGCCCAGCTCGGCATTCTTTGCCTCTCTACAAGGTTCCACACGAAAAAAATTTCGAATAACTTATCTTGAACGGTTTTTCGGAAAATCTTTACGAAACTTTCGAAAAGCTTATCCTAAACAGTTTTTCGGAAAAAAACTCTACCAAAAACTCTCAGCCTCAGTAATGCGTGCTGCACTCTTTTCCTCTACTATGTTTTTTTTTCCCACCGGGTTTTCCTAGTAAAAGGTTTTTAACAAGGCAACATCATAAGCGCATTGCGAACCGACCCAGACATACTACGACATTCAGGCCAAACAAAACGATTAAGCCAGCATAAAGACTTCAGCTTGAAGATCGGTGCAATAGGAATTGGATGCCAGGATATATTGACTCTTTAATCCCGTTCCACACTTCTTGGTCATCCTGTCAAGATCACGCCCGATCTTGACGGGCTGGGGGCTAAATGTTGGTGCCAAAACCCACACTTCCAGAATTAATGACCAGGATATTTAGATATTGGAGGAGATTTCCATATTCAAATACCTATGTAAATATATCGGTCTTCCCGATAAACCGACGGAAGTCGCGATTCTTCTAGAGGAACGCTGCCAGCTCGGCATTCTAGGAAGGAGCTGACCAGCTCGGCATTTTTTCCAGCCAAAAAAAGCCGAGCTGGCTTACATCCTTCGATATGACCAGCTGATCGTCCTGTTTTCCGAACGGTTTCCTGAAAACCGATAAAAGTACCGATTCTTCGAGCAGAATGCTGTCAGCTCGGCATTTTTTCCAGCAAATGCCGAGCTGGCTTACATCCTTTAATATGTCCAGCTGATCGTCCTGTTTTCCGAGCGGTTTGCCGGAAAAACCGCTAAAAGTCGCGATTCTTCGAGCAGAACGCTGTCAGCTCGTCATTCTAGGGAAAAACTGACTACCTCGGAATTTTTTCCAGCCAAAAATGTCGAGCTGGCTTACATCCTTTGATATGCCTAGCTGATCGTCCTGTTTTCGGTTTGTCCGAAAAACCGATAAAAGTCGCGATTCTTCGAGCAGAACGATGTCAGCTCGGCATTCTAGGGAGAAGCTGACCAGCTCGGCATTTTTTCCAGCCAAAAATGCCGAGCTGGCTTATATCCTTCAGTATGCCCGGCTGATCGTCCTGTTTTCTGTGCGATTTATCCGAAAAACCGATAAAAGTCGTGATTTCCCAAATTAAGACCATCAGCTCATGACCAGCTCGGCATTCACTCCTCCACCAGAAAATGCCGAGCTGGGTGGTCTTCTGCCCATCCAGGAAGTGTCCAGCTGATCATCAAGTTCTAGTTTCTCTTGATTTTTACCCTGGATATGTAACCAGTTAGGCATTTCTTCTTGGAACACAACCAGCTCGGCAAAACCAGTGGACCAGCTTGACATTTCATCTTGCCAAAGGAAATGCCGAGCTAGGTTACTCATGCCATCATCAGTCCATCCAAAATGCCGAGCTGACCTGTTTTGTGACTTAAAATGCCGAGCTGGATGCACAAAATCGAGAGGAGAGAGAACTGGAGACCAGCTCGACATTTTCTCTTCAAGAAAATGCGGAGCTGGGAGCTGGGTGATGAATGTCTCCAAGAGGAAGCCAGCTTGGCATTTTACTCCCCCAGTGAGTTACGCCGAGCTGGTCGATCATCTAGACACGTTCAGGAGCTTTATCGAGACTTATCGATGTTTTTGTAGACTCCTTGATGTTTTAACCGATCTTCGCGTTGTTTTCGGAAAATATCGTCTATCGAAAACGACAAAGTGTTTACTTAAGTCAAACCGAATCAATCGCTGAGCCAGTGACAAATATCGAGCTGGATGGAAGATTCCCGAAGATTCTCGAATATCCCTTGAAGTCGGTGGAAAAGGCGAAGATAAAGGCTCCCACATCGGGAATTTTGCTAGTTTAAGCTTAAAGTTGTCTAGTATATATACATATCGATGTACAGCCATCAAGGCAGACTGGAACAATTCGAAATCCCTTATTTTCGGATTTGGCAATAAAAATATTCTCTATCTTTCCTTTTCTTGTTAAAATCTTTACTTTTTGATCCATCTTTACTTTTACGGAAATTCTTTAATATCTTTCGTGAGGTTTCTCTTTCCACAACTTTTGGGACTTAACAATCGGTTTACGTTTTGAAATACGTTGTGTGAAATATCGTTCCCACAACCACTATAAACTTACATATGTAAGTCCTGAGAACATGGTTCATGAGTCTCATGAAGGTACTACGAGCGTTGGTAAGGCCGTCTAATCCTCGTTTGGTTTTGAAGGCCGTCTTCCATTCGTCTCCTTCCTTCATTCTGACATGGTGGTAGCCACTCTTAAGGTCCACCTTTGAAAACACGGTTGCACCGCTGACCTCATCCAGCATGTCATCGAGCCGTGGAATGGGGTGTCTGTATTTGACCGTGATGTTGTTGATGGCCCGGCAATCAACGCACATCCTCTAGGAACCGTCTTTCTTCGGGACCAGTTGGACAGGTACGGGACACGGGCTAAGGCTCTCTCGGATGTAACCCTTGCTCATGGGGTCCTGAACCTGTTTCTCGAGTTTGTTAGTCTCCTCGGGGTTCACGCGATACGCAGGACGGTTGGGTAGTGGAGCCCCTGGAACCAAGTCAATCTGGTGCTCAATCCCTCGGAGTGGTTGTAAGCCGGTGGGAATGTCGTCCGGAAACACGTCCTTGATAGTGTCTAGTAGTTGCTTGATCCCCTCCGGGTAGTCTGGTTCATCAGTTCCTGAAAAATACCCTTCTCAAAAGATAATGAGCAGTATCGGACATTTCATTTCTAAAGACTTGTACCTGAAATGGGTTAAAAGAAAAGTAGGGGATCTGCATAAAATATATAAGGCAAAGATGAATACAAGGATGGTATAATTATATGAAAAAGGAAAGCCAATACGCGGAATTCAAATATGGTAAGAAATAAATTCAGTCGGCCTAATTGCACGGTCGAAAGAAACTAGGGATGCAGCACTAAGATATATATATATATTATTTTATTTGAAATGATCGAATGAAGAGCAAGACAATAAAAATAAATTCTAATGATCAAGGAGTGATAAAACCTGGGTCAGGAGATTTTAAGCTCTGATACCAAGATGATACGACCCTTGGTCCGTAGGTGTGATTCAGTTGGTGGAGGTTAAGAAGCTGGCCGTCCGGCACTGTCTTCTAACCGATGGGATTGATTGACCGTGGGGAGGTCGGCGTGGGTGATCGTCGAAAGTGATACGGGACGCGGGTGAGTGCTACCGGGATGCAGTATGGTTGCTTTGGACGCGGTTCGGTAGATTTGGGATGCGGGGAGATAGCAGCGGGACGCGGGTGAGTGCTATCGGGACACGGTACGATGGCTCGGGACGCGGTACGGTAGACTCAGGACGCAGGGAGATATTATCGAGACGCGGATCAGCTATCGGTACACGGCACGATGACTCGGGATGCAGCACGATATTCTCCGGGACGCGGCACGATTGATTCGGGACATGGCTGGGGACGCGTCTCGATGATTTGCGATAGATGAATTTTGATGATTTCTCGATCAGCTGGCCGTCCGGCGCTGTCTGATGACCATAAGATGATCGGAATGAGCACTGGGGAATCGATAGTCGCCATAAAACCCGATGGAATGAGTTTTGATAAGACTGATAGTCCTAAGGAGAAAATCCGATTTCTGACTTAAGCAAAAATAAGAGAAAACGCTCTTAAGAGAATACGCTGGTTCTTTATTGATAACTTGAAAAAGAATACACGGCTTTGAGAGGACTTTATAAACAGTCCGAACAGCTTTTCCCTTTGAGGGGACTTGAAGCAAATACAACGGTACAAAAATTAAATGGCATAACAAGTTGCCAAAACTAAAAGAAAAACAATAGACACAAAACAAAGAAAAGGAAACTCATTAGTCCGCGGTATAATCCGAATTAAAAAACTTACTTTATTCGGCTGGCTAGCATTGATGGTCTGAACGTGGACTAAGGCTTGTCTCCATGCATCTTCAGTCTTGTGCGGGCTGAATGGTGAAGATGGACAAGGTTGCTGGGCCGTCTTTACGGACTTCTCTTCTAGGCTTGGCCCGGCTTGAAGTGATGTGGCTGCGGGCTTTGGATCCAGGTCTGCGAATTGTCCTATCAGTCCGTGAACCTCCATTTGGCCCAAGAGTCCTTCGGTTCCACAGTTAAAATCTTCGGTCATGGCCCGTTGTCCTGATCTGGTCCGTGGTCGAAGTTTCATGGTCGGTATGCTCGGGGGCATCTGCATCGTCTCGGTCGGATCCGTTTGGTCCGGTGGTTGTGGGATCTCATCAGGAGCACTTAAAATGTGTTAAACAGTGGACGCATGTGGATAGGTCAAAGTTGGTGTACTTGTGTGTTATTGCTGGGTTGGTAATGGTGAAGGATGAGAAGGTTAACATCTCACATACATGTATCAGATTGTTGATGGATTTAGACAAGCTACGGGCTTATCCTTGGGGTCGTGATGCATTTAATGTTCTACTGAAGTCGATCATCAACACTTGGGTAAAATTAACGCAGAAGAAAATCTACTCTATGGATGACTTCTTATACGCTCTTCAGATATGGCTTATGGAAGCTATTCCAGATTTTTGAACTATGTTGAGTCATAAAATCTGTGAGGATTTGACAGTCAGTCCTAGATGTTCTAATTGGTCTGGAGTTGGAAGGATATCGTATGCAGAGATTATTCAACTAGAGAACTCCTTTGGATTGAACGTAAGTATTTAAAAAAGAAAAGAAAAGAAATTATAACATTTGTTTCTTGTATACCACTTTATTTGTAGTTTTTAATAAGATCCTAACCGGTTTTTTTTATCTTTGTTGTAGGATGTTGTGTATTCATACATATCTTCTACTGGGAATGGGGATGTAATTGATTCTATTCAGTTTTTATGGGCTGATGAAATAAAAGATGAAAGAGTTGATCAAATGAAAGCCCTCATCAGAAATAAGAATGACTGGAGTGACGTTTTATGGGACGTTGTCGCGACTTCTATGCATCTTGCTGAACTAGATGAGGTACAAGAGGTAGAGGTTGATGCAGTTGGTGATGTTACAACTCCAATCGCAGCGGGAAACTCGGTCTCTGGTTTTGAAAGGGCGAAAAGAAAGCTTTATGATCATGGTGCAGAGTCACGGAAGAAGAAACTATGACTAACGAGATGAAGCATTGCTTTGAAGAAATTCAGGCTTCTTTGACTTCTTTTGATGAGAAATTTGAGAAGATGGAAAACCGATTTGGTCAATTAGAGAGTGAGTTTGCACAATTCAGGAAATCGGTCTCTCTAGCTACAAGAAACAATGGAGAGCCATGTAGCAGTTCGAAACCCTCTTATGTCAACAATTCTCCGCTAAAAGAAAATGTAAGGAACAAATAACTGTCTATGTCTTGATCCGCCTTTTGTTCGTTATTCTCCCTTGGTGTATATGAAACTGAAATATTGTAACGGGTTGCACCATATTGTTGTCACTTGTTGTTTATGAAACTGAATATGTAAATATTCTTCTTCTTTTAACGAGTTTGTAAGGTAATGTGTGAACTTATTTTATGTTTTGTATTATGCTATTAACAGGCCTTAAACATTGATGGAATATATTGTAATGTCACAGTCGATAATTTACATGATATAGATTTAACTATGACTTCTGATATTGATTTGGAATTGAGTACGCAAGAGTTCCTCAGAAAACCATGGCGAAACTAACTCAACCTTCAGTAGTAACCAGATTTGATCCAACACAGCATTCAAAATCCGAAGAGCCAGTCGATTTTTCGACACCAATGCCCTCTTCTCGACCTTTGAAGAGTTGTAGTCCTATAACTATTTCTCAACGCGAGACGTCGAATAATCGTGACTTAAATTACTTCGAAATTTCACAAGCAGGAAAATATGATATTGAGAGCCCTGTACTTTACGTTTCCGAAGAGTTGTGGAAACGACTCGAAGAATGGTCTATGAGTTTTTCGCACAAGTAAATCCCAGAAATCATATCACCTTTTTTTTTCTTACGTTCCATGTAACAGTAACTAATATATTTTTTATTGTTTTATAATATCAGGGAGTTACAGATTGGTCCCAGTATTTTTAATTATGATTTAGCATGTCGCATAATGGGACCCAAACAATGGCTTATGAACCATGTTAGAATTACAATTCATATTATTTTAAAGTAATGCAAGTCAGGGAATGAATTTACAAATTGCTCAGGTATTCAACATTTTAATTCAGGATATGGATGCACTTTTATACTTATTCTGGGAGAACACATCTTTGAAACGATGGAAAGTAGATCATGTTGGTTTCATGAGCTGCTTATTTAGCTTAGAAAAAAAAAGGCGCACAAGAAACTTTTTGCAGATAAAAGGAGGACCAAGTTGGATAGTTTGCTATTGGATTATGGGAAAGGTGTTCTTCCATCCTATGGAAGAACAAACAAAGTGTTGGATCAGGACGTTGGTCGTATCTATGCTCCACTTTTTGTCAGCGGTAACCACTTGATCTCATTGTGCATGAATTTCGTTCTCAGGACAGTCGAAGTATGTGATTGTGAAGGCATGTAACACGACAAAGACGTGGAACATTCGCAGTCACCATCCCTCGTATTGTGAAAGCAATTCTACCCCCTGCAAAAAAAATTGACTTGAGGATCATCCATATTTAAGCACTTATGTGCCGATGAAGCCTGGATTAAATAAGAGCCATTGCGATTGTGGAGTGTATACGTTAAAATTCATTCAATGCGATGCGCTTGGGCTAGACGTCTCGTTAATAGATGAGAAAAAAATTCAACGGCACGACATAGAATTGCAGTTGATCTCTTCCGAGCGGCAAATGATCCTGTGTTAAATTACCAAATGTCAAAGTATGAAGCTCCTAAGTATCCTAAGTCCCAAGTGGTAGACATTGATTAATCAATCATTGTTTTGTTATTTAGTTTTTTTTAGTTTAATTAGTTTTAGTTTACGCTTTCATTTGACATTTAATATATTTTCTTAAACATTTAGTTCTTTTTTTTATGTTTTGTACAAGTTTAAGTATTATGCTTTTCATGCTTTTTCCATGAATGAAAAGATCCAAAATCAACCTCACAATTCAAATTTATTTGTAGCCACCACATTCCACAAAAAAATTGCAGAGTAGACTTACAATAAGCCACATGACTGAAGTAACCGAGTGAGAAGCACTAGATAGGTGGAAGTTGAACTCACGACTATGACAACTCTGTTTTACTCTGTTTTTCAAACTAAAAATAGAGTACACTTTGTTCTCAATTAAACAGAGATTTTTGGCCGTATCTAAATGTTCTTTGCAATGTCATGTATCCCGAAAAGCAAAACAAATTCCATAAAACATTAATATCTTAGCTGTACAAACCTCTGAAAACCTCTAGTTCAACACTGTAATCTGTTTTTTATATTTCAAAATTACCAATTTTAGAGAGTTTTGGCCGTATTGAAGAGACATTTACGGACTCATTTGATCTCAAATTGACAAACCTAAAGCTTCTATATGTTCCTTGCAGTGTCATGCATCCCAAAAAGCAAAGAAAATTTTTAAAAACATTAATGTCTAGTGTATACAAAGCTCTGAAAACTTCTTGTTAACACAGTAATCTGTTTTTTTAATTTATTTTTCAAATTCCCAGTTTTGGAGGTTTTTTGCCGTATTGCAGAGACATTAATTGACTCATTTTTTCACTCAAATTGACAAACCTAAAACTTCTTTATGTTCCTTGCAGTGTCATGTATCTCGAAAATCAGAGAAATTTTCATAAAACATTAATGTATAGTCTGTACAAACCTCTGAAAACCTGTTGTTCAACACTGATCTGTTCTTTCCAGTTTCAGAGATTTTTGGACGTATTGCAGAGATATTAAAGGACTCATTTTAGCTCAAATTGACGAACCTAAAACTTCTATATGTTCTTTGCAGTGTCATGTATCCCGAAAAGCAAAGAAAATTTCATAAAACATTAATATCTAGTCTGTACAAACCTCTCAAAACCTCTTGTTCAACACTGTAACCAGTTTTTGTTTTTTTTTTTCAAAATTCCCTGTTTTAGAGATTATTGGCCATATTGCAGAGATATTTACGGACTCATTTTTGCTCAAATTGACAAACCTAAAGCTTCTATATGTTACTTGCAGTGTCATTTATCCAGAATAGCAAAGAAAATTCCATAATAGCAATCTAAAATCCAAATAAAATGAACTTCATGAATGTATGAAAGAGATAGAAAATGTCTAATACAGCAAACTAAAACAACGAAATAGAAAAATAGATCCAAAAACACATGCCTATATTGCTCTATCACAAGTGGCTTTGTTATGACCTTCAATTCCCCAGCAGCTGCATTTGTGTTTCTTAGACACTTGTGATCCTTGTGATTATCTTATCTTGTCTTCAACTGTTTCGTATCTCCGTTTTCTTCGCCTACCTACAGCTTTCCGTGTTTCAGGGGGTAATATTTGTTCATATTTAACATCCAGTGGGATACACCATGCATCCTCAGGAATAGATATTGGATTAATGCATTCTTCATACGCTGTTCTCCATGATGCAGTGGTATATTTTCCATCAGTGAGTGAATGTGGTTCCATGCCTACAAAAAAACCTGTTTTAATAGCGTGTCTGCAAGGAATTTTTAGTAAATCATACTTTCCACATGAACAAATTCTTCTGTCCAGATTAACTACGCAGTCGAATATGTTGCCTCTAACATGAAATTTATTATTGCTAATCGGGTAAACAATAAAGGTTTCACCCTTCACAATGCTTCGATTAATCTTCTTCTCCACATCAATTGTCAAAGGGTGATTATGATTTGAGATTAATGTTCTACTCTTATAGAACCATCGGGTTAAAATTTCTCTGATGCTGTCCAACAAAGGAATTACTAGAAACTCTCTAGGTGATCTAAGACCAGAGTTTATTGATTCAGCAGGGATAGTGGTCATAATGTCGTACCTGAATCCTGTAGATTGACAACGAGTCCACTTTCTCATATCTGCATCCTTTAAATATTTTCCAATGACTGGACTGATATTGCAAATTTCTGTGAACCTCTGAAAATCGACAACCCTATATGATTTTGATGCCTTTGCAACCAATTTCGTCACACCTTTTCCATGGAAATAAGTTACCACATTATTTAACAAATGATGAATACAAATTCCATGTTTAGCTTGCGGGTAAACTTTATCAAGTGCTTTAACAATTGACGCATGCCTGTCTGATACAAAAGCTAAGCCATAGTCGTCTGCAATAACAACCTTTAGTTGGGTCAAAAACCACTCCCATGAACAGTCATTCTCAGAATCAACAACGCTGAAAGCATATGGATACAAGTTATAGTTACCATCTAAAGCTGTAGCAACAAGTAGAACTCCTTTGTATTTACTCTTCAGAAAAGTACCATCAACAACAATGACCCTGCGAATGGCTTTGTAGAACCCTCTTACAGACTGACCGAAAGACAGAAATAGATATTTGAATCTACCGTCAGGTTCAAATTCGTAATGAGAATGCGTACCCGGATTAGCTTCTTTCAGCATGTGCAAGTATTTTGGTATTTTACCATAACTTTTCTCTGGTATACCTCTAACAGCATTGACTGCATACTCACGTGTATCATATGCTAAAGAATACGAGATATCGCATCTATGGTCCGTACGCATCATCTCTCTGATATCATTCAGCGTAGGTCCTTCCTTTACACCGTCATATTTATGCCTAATCCGATTGGTGATTATTTTTGCTGAAGCTGTCTTACCAGAGATTTTTTTCCTTAAATGAGCACATGTATGTTCAGATACATACTTTTTGATAATGAAATATGTAGACCCCTTTAAACACTCTGCACGAAGTCTCTAATTGCATGCATTATCTACACAGCGTATATACCAGAATGTGGTATCAGATTTCACAACCTTGTAATCAAAGTTATGTTTCATCGCATACATTTCCATAGTTGCTTTCAAAAAGGGTTTACTTTTAAAAGGTTGACTCTTCTTCATGACATTCACCAAAGAAAACTGAACCATCTTGTGACCTATTTTTTCTGTGTTTTCAGGCATGTCGGCATCATCAGTTTTATAACCACTATCACCATGAACCTGAAAACCGTGGATATTGTGTTTGATGTGTTCATTCTCCTTATTCAAATCGATGTTGACTTTATTTTTTCGATTGTCAACTGTACATTTAAATATCACACACAACTGTATCGATGGATTCTTCCTTACATACCCAACAAAATTTGTGACTTCACGATCATTAGAGATAATAACTGGTAGGGTAGATCTAAAACTGTGTTTTAAATCCCCATGTAGAAATCTCAACTCAATACTATCGAAGTTCTGTTCGATTTCGTAGTCTTCCAACACCATCTTCTTTAGCTCTTCAAGAGTAGTAATGGAGTTTAAATCTAGTAATCTACCCCCCTTTTTCTTCATCAACATTAAATCCCCACCATTTAGTACATGAAATCCATTCACCAGAGTTGACATAGATATGCAGCATATTTCTCGATAACAATGAAGAACCAGAATAGAAAAAAAAAATTGAAAGAAAAACTTAAAGAAAGAAAGAAAGAAAAAAATGGCGTCAAATCAATAAGAGAGGTACAAAATTTGTTTAACAATAGAAATTGATTTCTACCGTAGAAGAGAAAGAAAAGCAAAAAAAATATGTAGAGAATATTCATTAGATTTAGTAAATATTTGCAAAGATCTTCGCAGATATTGGGTTCTACTGTCAGTAGAAGATAGAACGGATGGTAGAATTGGTTTCCTACGAGAAGCAGAAGATAGAAGAAACAGTAGAATGTGTACTCTACGAACGGCAGAAGATAGAAGAAACGTTTGAATGTGTATTCTGCAGGCGGCAGAAGATAGAAGAAAGGGTAGAATACAAATTCTGCCGATAGAAGAAGATAAAAGAAATTATATAATACGAATTCTACTAACAGAGCGCGAATTATACTAGTCTAGAAGAAGTTAATATACATTTTTTAAGAATTGACTTTTACCAAAAAAATATTTTATATAGTCACATAAATAATATATTTCATCCTAATACTTTTCCTAATTTTAAACAATGTTAAAAATTATTTTAAAATTAACTACAAATATATTTAAGGGTAGTTTAGACAACAAATACTCAAAATAAAAGGGTGAGTTGGGTATGTAGGAACATTTGAGTGAAAAATAAAGAGGGAGAGAAATGATAATATGAATTAAGATAACAAAAGTTTTGACTAACAATTGAGACGAAAATGTCCCTATGCATGTACAGTTGACATAGGCGGCTACTATATTCTCGAAGATTTGGCGAAGAAGAAACAAATTGGATTTTGCAGATATTGTCTGCCATCTAATATAAGAAAATGTTAACAAAAATATCTGTAGATATGTGGCAACTAAATATTTTGGTAACATCGATGTTGGCCGCCTACAGGGTGGTTCTAAACCACACGTTAGCCTGCAAAAAGGGATGGTAAAGGTGTAATTGATATAAAAAGATTGGGGTCAACTTGGTTAAGAAAACGTGCGCTAACCCACATATGTATTCGTATTATATTAACATAGACAGAGGTGAAAGAGAAACACAGTCGCTTACAGTGAAGAAATACAGTCGCTTTCAGTAAAAATTGCATGCCATAAATAGGTCGATATATAGCAGGTGTCCGGCATTTACTCAGGTGCCGCCGTGGTGGGTGAAGAGGTAAGTATAAATATAACTGAAATATTGTCCAATTGGTGAGGATGACGGATAAAAATCAAAAAAATTTCTGATTTCGGTGGTGTATATGGCTTTGCGGATTAAGCATGTTCGAGGGAAATGGATAAAAAAAGAAGATGGCACATGGTTGCATGAGCCAGATGTCGAGAGTATTCACTGCTCCATACACCTAGAAGAAAATGTAGCTTTCAAGCAGGTTGTTATCGCGATAAGAAAGAAGTTGGATCTTAATGAGGTTGACGATGTGTATATCAGTTATCAGTGGCCAGGGTGGATGCTTGGTGAAGAGTGGGGGAAAGCAGAACCGATATATTTGAACAATGACGAGGACACAGCTTTGTTTATGGTGATACGAGCAGATCTAGAGGAGGTATATCTCCGAGTCCGTGTAGTTCCTGCACCAAACGAAAATGAACTTCAGAAAGATATGATATGCCGTAATGGGAGGGAAGAGATGGAAGAACACAGGCCAGGAGGTTTAGTGGGGTTATTACTGGAGGGAGTAGGATCAGTTAGACCTGCCGTGGGAGGTAAGGGAAAAAATCAAAATAAGAAGGATATTTGTAAGTAATTTTGTAGTGTAACAAAATGGAAAAAAGTAGTTTTTTATTGCGGTCATTATATGTGATGTGAGTTTATTTCATATTTAGGGCTACACGGGTATGGAAAGGCGAAACTGATAGAGCTTGCTGAAGAAGTTGGAGAAAGCAGTACGAGTATGGAACGCCTCCAACGAGGTGAAATGGAGAAAGGTAAAAGTATAGTTTATCATACATTTATGCAGTACGGTAGCTAAACATATGATTACAATCTTAAAAAGATTTTTGATGATTTTGTTCTCTATTCCTTGTCATACCGTGCCCTTGTACACACAGTTAGCGGAACTTCGATATTATTTTCATCCAGACGGTGATGCCCTTGTTTACGCAGAACATACCGTCGGGGGTACTTGTCCACAGTCTGCACAAGGATCATTGAATCTTAACTTAGGCTGCTCTTATGTACCAGATGAAAATGAAGCATATCTATCTCCCAAACAGCCTCCCATCTACTCACTTGGCTCCTCATTGTCTTCTTCAAAGTTTGGGATTAGTGAGTCACAGTCCATTTATTCTTCAGGACAGCGGACAACACCTTTTGGTGGTACAGCACCTTCCAAACCCATTATCTTATGCACAATGTGGGGCGTAGATATAAAGAGGGCTAACTCCCTATATAATTGATTGACAGTCTATATGTTTCGTTACTGATTCGCAGTCTATATATATGGTTGCGGGATAGTGGTGTCATAGTTGGGTTTGTTAACTATTAATGTGAGAATAAATTAACAATGGAGGTATTTTCGTTGTCTAGGGTGCAGCAGAGCTCCGATCATCTATCCCCCTGAGACTGGAGTTTTCTCCGAACAACAACAACGTAATATATATCACGACCAGTCGAACAGGAAAGGTAAAGGGATAATGATAGAAGACAAAGGGATAATGATAGAAGACGGGGGATGTGGGAGAGACTCCTTTTTGCAAACACAAGGGGTGGGGAGTGCTTTGAGGTGTAGATTGCCTCGAACGTTCCAGGACATTGGCCCAAGCTCTGTCTATCCTTGCCAGCCGCAGGGAATATAACCTTCTCCAACAGCCCCCTCTGCTGCTGGTACGCAGATGTACGATAGACGTATAACACCATTGATTCACCCACGTGATGCGCCTCCGTATTTCGATGACCCTCAGGGTGAAAGTATTCATCGTTACCTTGATTGCCAGTAAATGAAGGTGGTATAAAAGTATAATATAATTGTAATGGGTTTATATTTGCAGATGAACTATATGAGGCTCTAGTGGATGCGGATTACGAAGGGGTTGAGATATTCATAAGGCGCATCTTTCGTTCAAACGAGGACTGCAAGATTAAGTTAGCCATCCATGCGATAAACAGAAATTTTCACTTTCAATATGCAAAGTCCTGTGCGGCTATGATAATCACAGTATGCGTTGGGGACGGCTGTCCATGGCGCGTATATATCCCGAGGATGGAAGATAATAGACAATACAAGGTTTGCTGTGCAACACTGCACCACACTTGTAGTGTTGATGCAAGGGGGAATTTCCACAAGCAGGCTTCCACTACAGTTATAGAAAATATGATGCGAATAAGGTATACTGCAGGGTCGACTGGTCCGAGGGCTTTTGAGTTGAGGCCCCTGCTCCGACAGGAGTTCAGTCTCCATGTAAGCTATTGGAAGGCGTGGAGAGCCCGAGAAATAGCTATAGATACTTCTTTAGGTTCTGCAATGGGAAGTTATGCTTTAATTCATCCTTACTTTGACCTCCTGATGCAGACAAATCCAGATTCAGTTATCGGACTGCAGACTGAAACAAGTTTAGAAGGCGTTGAGCGATTTAAATACTTGTTCTTGTCACTCGCCACCAGTGCACGGGGTTATCAATACATGTGGAAGGTAGTTATCATAGACGGAACGCACCTCTCGGGTCGTTATGGAGGATGCCTTATGTCAGCTAGCGCCCAGGACGGCAACTACAAGATCTTCCTCCTCGCGTTTGGTATTGTAAACGGTGAAAACGACGACGCTTGGGAATGGTTCCTCAACAAACTAACAGATGTAGTGCCAGATGAATCAGATTTGGTCTTCGTCTATGACAGACAAACCTCGATATACGCGGATCTGAGGAAGGTATGTTTTAGTTAAAATCCAACTTAAATACCTAAATTTTGTGATGAAAGAAATGTAAATGGAGGTATCGCCATGTAAGTTGTTAAGATGTAACGACTACTTTTAATATAACTAGATTGTATGAACAAATATGAAATATATTAATTCAAGGTAACAGGTAAATATTGTTATCATATAACTTGTTTATATTGCAAAATTGATGGAAGAAGTGATTGTCAAAGCACGGCAACAAATATGAGTTAACAGATAAACGTTGTGATAATTAGTTTACATGCACACTTACATGATATTAAGTAGTGTTGATTACTAATGAAGTGGTTAACATATAACTATTGATGTTGCGTGATTTGATAATGGAATCGTTAATAAGTGAATTTTGTTGTAATTGTTTCAGGTCTACCCAATGTCGTCACATGCGGCTTGTATTGTCCATCTCCAGAGAAACATCCAAACCCGTTTCAAAAAACCACAGCTAGGATACCTAGTTTCTCAAGCCGGACGGGCATATACCATCGCTGAATTCAAGAGGTTCTTCAAGAAAATTGTGAAGGCAGACAGTGTGTGCCGCATACCTAGCAGATACTGGGTTTGAACACTGGACAAGGTCTCACTTTGTAGGTGATAGATACAACGTGATGACCAGCAATGTTTCTGAAGCGTTGAACAAGGTATTGAGCATGGTTCGAGAGTACCAAGTAATTTGAATCTTTGAAACCATACGCACAACTCTAGTAGCATGGTTTGCACTAAGGTGTGATGCTGCACAGAGGAGTGATGATATATTGACCCCTAAGGTGCAAGAGATGATCATCGACAACTATGAAAAATCAACAACTATGAAAAATCAACAACATATGCGGTCTAGAAGAGACGAGGTGCGCGATGAGTTGGGATAGTCTTTTGTTGTACACCTATGGGAAGAAAGCTGCAGTTGCCAGGAGTTTCAGCTACTGTACATCCCTTGTCGCCATGCGGTGGCAGCTGCAATACGAGAAGGTGTTCGAGTAGAAAGTCTGGTTGGTCCACACTATACATCGGAATTCAGAAGATTACCTTACGAAGGGGTGATTATGCCGATCCCGGATATAAACGACCTCAGATCNGGGGGGGGGGGGGGGGGGGGCACTAGCACCACCATCTGTGAGAAGACAGCCAGGTCGTCCAAGGAAGAAACGGATCCCTTCTAAAGGAGAATTTAAGGTATATTAACTACTTTTGTTTACACATATAACTGTTAATGCTATTATATGGTAATCGATATAACAGAGTTTCCAGCGACTGTCTCAGAGGAAATGTACGCGATGCTGAGGCAGTGGTCACAATAGGTCCACTTGTAAATAAGCTTTACCGGTGAGTGTACAATTTGTGCCATGTAACATTAATTGTCATAGGATAAGTTAAGAAGACTTATTCGATGTTGGTTGATATGTAGGGACCATGATGTAGTTGAAGCATGAAGACGGGGTGTAGGTTTTTGGCGGCTATTTACGGTGAAGGGCGAAAAGTTTGAGACGGACTTGGATTGGTTGTTTAGTAAATAAGTTGTGATTCGTTCTGTTTGTTTTATATGACAGTCATAACGACACCTGAACTTACGAAGTATTTTGTTTTCTCAAGCTTCACCGTGAAAAATGTGTGGGTTTTAAGTACTGGGTAACTTGCTTATGTTTTAAGTTTAAGGTATCAGTTATCTGGATATTTGATGACAAAATGAGCATCAAATCTCACGATAACTCTACTTTTGTAATGAATGTCTTTGCTACTTATGATTTTAGGTTTAAAGAACCAGTTGTCGTGGTATTTGGTGACAAACACAAGTTCATAAATATGGGCTAAAACAGTTATAGAGGAAAAATAGTTAAAAATGTATTAAAACTTTTGTTAATCCTACTTCAAGTTACTCGAGAAATGGTTAAATGAGTATGGTATAGTTTATGCGTGTAACTCTTAATCCGAGACCGCCATTGACGAGATAATATATATAGTGAAAATAACAAAAATTTATATACCAATGTATTAAAACTTTTGTTAATCCTAATCTCAAGTTACTCGAGAAATAGAGAAATGAATATGGTATAGTTATGTGTCGTATAACATTGAACATTGTTATATGATAAAAATTTTAATCCGATAAAGTCACTGACGTGGTAAAAGATGTAGGATACCACCATTAACGTGAAAATTAAATAACAGATAATCTCCACGTTAACATTCATGCAAAGCAGTTCGAGATATAGTTATGGAAAAAAAGGGAGTAACACATAAGTTGCCGAGTGGGAAAATATACAAAGGTTTTGAGAATGGATAGAGTTATAAAAATATCCGGATAACATGGATGACATTCACAACTTCGCCTCTAACGATATTTCTCGAGGAGAGCAACCAGCAGTTTCTTCGTCTCCAATTCAAGTGAGCATGTGGAGAGTTGCCGGCACTCCTCCTCGCCACCAGAAGCGTGTGCCTGCATGAGCATAATTGAAATGATACCGGCATCCCCGGTATCCTTCAACTGCGGTATTCCGCCCACCCTCTCAATCTCCATCTCCAAAGTTTTAGTTTGCGTGGCTTGAACAGCTGTGCATACCTTCTTCAGAAGATGAGGGAACATCACGGCTATCGGCTGGATGACTTTCTTCATGGCTGCATCATTCTTGATTGCCATGTTGCAGTCCAGTACCGATATCTTTGATCCTTTTAAGTCCACCGCAAGGGCCACCCAATGAATTTTGTCTAGATTGAAAGGCAGATACACAAAGTCAGCTTCATCAAACAAGGCAACTCTATCAGATTCGCCACACCCGTTTAAGGCATCAACAACTGTTTTAGGGAACGCAAACTCATTTGGAGTTGGGGATTTGCAGAATTTCGTATATAGCCTAACAAGGTTGCCGACAAACTTAGTGTCAAGTACATCAATTCTTAGATTACTTTCGTCGGAGCTCAGCACGTGCCTGGTCAGCTTACAAAGAGCATCTATCACATGCGGGACAGAACAAAAGTGATGAGCACAACGGAAACTTCAAAATAGTTTGGACATAATAAAGGGTTAAACCTTAGCGGGGGTGTTGACATTTCTCTCCAACAATTCCACAACTCCATGTGTAAGAATTTTGTATAATCAAACAATGTGTAAGGACTTTACAGTCATTATATACTTATTTATCATGAGAAGACGAATCTAAACGGTTCTCTATCATAATAGTTTTAAATCAAATAATCTTATTTTAAATTAAATTTTATTATAGAGCGCAAGAACAAACGGTATAAAATAAATTTTTATTGCTTTTTTTTAAATCGTTATTTTGCGCAAACACGGATTAAAAAATTAACCCTGCACAAAGAGAGGGTAAAATCCTAATAGACCGCCAGAACAATGGTATCTGGGAGAAAAATGGTGATCAGTGTTGATGATTATAAGTGCCTTTTACAGGATTTGAAGTAAAAAAAATAGAGAGATAAAAGTGTAAATAATTATAGTGAGTATGTGTGTAGAACTATCTGAGTTTTGATCTCATATTCTTTGATCTCTCTTTCGGTTTTTATAATTCGAACTCATGTGTGACGTCTTACCCTTTTACTCCGTTGGATTATGCATTTAATAGTTTTTACTTCGGTAGATTATGCTATTACGAGTGAAAGCACATTCAATCTTATTTGGAGTAGTCATTTGCTCACTTCGATGTTGACAATTGGTTTATTCATGTGGGCAGAATCACATCATTAATACACTCCATTGAGTTTGAAACCACCACTTGATTGTGCTTTTGTCCTCTCCACTTTGGTTTTAGCATTCTCTTTGATTTATGGGTATTTCCCAAATATTCCTCATCAGACCTGAATTTTTGGACCAGGAGTTATTCCCAACAAATACCATAACCATCAAAATCCACAAAGCCATTCTCGTTAACAACATGCTTCTTATCTACGTGAAAGATTTTATCTTCATCATTTTTCCTTACATCATGACCCTAGTGGTTCTCTCAGTGGCACACAAATACGGATAACCTTAATTTTGGATAATGTGATAGAATTTATAAGTTTTCTATCGCTAATGACTCATGATCATTGGAGGTGTGAGGCTACGTATTTTCTCCAATAAATGTTTATGCAGAATATAAGTGATTTTGACAGCATTAATCTAACCATATTGTAATCTTCACAAACCATGCAGAAATTTTTTTTATACTTTATTTGTTCTTTAACCATAAGAAAATTCTCCCTTTCACTTGCATTAATAAAGAAATCTCAGCATGTACTATTCATCTTCCATTGTCTTAAAACAGAAAATAAATGCATGCAACATTATCTGCATATATAGAATTCTCATACTTAAAAATCTAAAATAACAAATATCAAACAATAGTTTCTCATAATTTTTCCAGAAAATTTTCATACCTTTTCTGTAAAATGGTCTTCCTATCTTTGGCACATCTACAGTCAAGAGTGTCGTACCTCAACAAATCTTTACCATATATTTTGAAACCATTATCTATTTAAATCTGAGTTTGTCAAGTGTTTTTCAAAAAATTTCCTCTCGGTGAGCTTCCTAAAATATACTCGAATTTAACCCTAAATTATCATCAAGTTACAAATATTGAGATTATGAAGACTGGCTTCCCGTAGAATTGTATCCATTTTCGGAAGAAAATCAAAGTCGGTAAACATTTTTAAATATACTATAAGGAATTTTTTTGGCAAAATACATATGTGAATAACTCTACATCGAAAATAATAGAGAGGATATCCCTTTAAGTTCGGTAATTTTCCAAAAACTTGCACTCCCTCCTTTTTTTTTTTTTTTTGAAATAGATCACTTTAATAAATCACCCAAAAGAAAGAAAAAAAGAATAGAAGTTTTCACAATTTTTAACAGGAATATTCAACCTGTAATACAACTACCATACTTACAATTGTGTTAGATATGGATAGTATAATGAAAAAATTGGAGATGCTAAAATTGAAACAATAACTACATAGTAGTGTGCTTAAGTCGAAGATAACAAACAGAAAAAGAAAGACGAAAACTTAAATATGTTGACAAAAATGATTCAAGATTAGCAAACACTAACCCTAACCGATCGATCACATATACTTATGCTAGATCCATTTTTGAAATTGGCTCAACATACTGACTTGATCATCAGTTCAACAAAGGGACTTCATAATCCTTGCTAGGTACCTGCTTCACTAAATCAAGAGATTAGAGGAATTACTTGAGGCCGGCAACCTGTATTGATAAATTGACTCAAATGAAGAACAAAAGTTTAAGAGAAATTTTTTTTTTAATTAAAAATTTTAAAGATTCCTACAAAATAACATTATGGCTTCTTATACAATAAAATCTAAAACAAAAAAAAAAAATCTTAACTTACTAAATAAATCAAAAGAGATTTATAAAATTAAAGCCCAAAATAAAAAAAGAAAACCCGTGGTAAATATAATTTTTTCAAGGAAACGTGTATTAGATGGAAGATGGGCTGCATTAAAAATTAATACAAAATCTCCACATAAACAAAAGTGGGTGCATGTCTCGAAACAAAGGTGATTTCATGCTTAACACATGAAAATGTCCCGTAAGTAATTTCTCATTCTTCTTTTTGAAATGATTTGTCCTTGTTGCGCTTTTGTCTGAAAACATAGCTTATTATCTCTTCTCTAATATGGATCTTTTTATATAGCCCAGTCAATGCATACTCTAAAATATGGTTTTTTTTATCTTACTCTAAAATAAGAGTTTTCTAAGGTTTAGTGACATTTACTTTCAACCACTTTCTATCATCTTAATCAAGTTTCGAGCTTTTACTTGCTGGAACAAAAAATTCTGAGTTACAATAGGAGTTGATTCCTAAGCTCCCATTGTGAGAGAATAACTCCTTAGGTCAATGCTTGAACCAAAAAGGTAGATGTGGATTCCTTTACCCAAGAGATTGGCTGATAAAAGAACCACATAGTTTCATGAGATATGACAGTCAGCTGCTAGTGAGGTTGACCATCACTCGTTTCAGAACATTTTAGATCCTTAATCCGGGTTGTTAACACTCGACCCCGACAAGTCGGGGACTCCAACCTCACTATCAGCCTTCCTCACTGAGTCAGCTCCAAACACTGGAACGAGTGACTAAGCCAGGGGAGAGGCAACCAAGTAATCCTTTAGCGTCGTCATCGTACGCTCAAAATTGACCTTCGTGTCAATCAACCTAGGTCTCCCTTCATGGATAATCCTTTTGAAATTTGCGATCTCAGCCTCATCTCCACGATCGAGCATGGCGAATAGATCCAAGTTGGATTTCACTGTCTCAGCTAGCACTAGCTCTTCACAAGCCTCCTCAATCTGGTTCACAACAACCATAGCACAATCACCTCTAGTGCGGTATTTCCTCACTAAGGATAAGCGCTCCTGCACTGCAGCGTTGCGCATCTTGCGATCAAGCACTTTCTTCTCCTCGAGAAGCTCGGCTCTGATGCGATCAAGCTCCTCAACATGACCAGCTTTGGCTGCTTCAAGCTTATCTCTCAGACGAGTAGCTTCCGCTGCAGTCTCCTCAGCGGTCCTTTTTGATTCTTCAGCTTCCTTCATCCAGTATGTGTTTTTCACTTTGTAACCACTTGCCATATCTGTGATATGGGCAAGGAGCTGAGAGAACAAGGAAAATTTAGTCGATAATGCCAGAAAATTAACAAAACTAACTCGATTGTTTTTGTCTCACCCCAAAGCTTCGACGAGCCACCCTGTCAAAGGAGCTCTTCCTCCGGAACTCGCTAGTAAAGACAGTATCTATTCCTGGACGCTGGAATGATCCAAGGAGCTCGCTTGGGTCAGTAGTCTGGCTGTACATAACACACTTTGGGACGTGGAAATCGAATTCAGAAACCTTGCTTCCCTTCATCTTCTTCTTCTTCTTCTTCTTCCCCTCGGAAGAAACCTCAGCGGACTTCCCTTTGTCCAAGGCGATACCTTTGCCTTTGTCCAAAGCAATCGGACACTCCTCAACGGCGGGTATCTCCCCCTCTTCAAAACCATCTTCAGGATAGGGTCGGGGTACAACTCCCACAGCCCCCACAAACTCTTTCTCCAGCAACTTCATTTGGCCAGCGACCGATCTTGCTCAGATCATCTTCTTCAGAGGATTGGTTGAATAGTCGAATAGATCTAACTCTTTGTCTCAAGACGTCGCGGATGCAGCTCGACGATATAGCAAATGATCCCAAGAGACTATTCTCGGAGAGATCAACGCAATCCAAACTCTGAAAAGATCTGGTGGAATAGCGCCAAAGTAAGGACGAGCTGCAAAATGAAACGAAAAAATGCAGTTAGTATTTTCAACAAAGTTCAACACATGGGAAATCACCAATTGCCCCAGCCAACCAAAAGTTAGCTACCAATGTCCGACCACTGCGTTATCATCTCATTGATAGAACAGGGTTCAATCGAGGATGTGTTGACCTTGACGAAAAAGAAACAGTTACGCCAAGATTCGTCTTTGCTAGGGTGCTCGGGGAAAATCGTCCTGCCAGGCTTTGGTGTGATGTAATACGACATATCTACTTTGGTTTTCTTGATCTCAAGAAGCCCCACAAGGTTCCACACTCCGATGCGAATGTTACTTTCGAGGCATAAGTTTATCATTCCCACCAGGATCCTTAACCCCTTAGGGGATATCTGACCCATCGCCAAACAATGTATTGCAAGGAATTGCAACACTAGTGAGGGGATCAGAAAGGTAAGGAAGCAAGTATCAAAGTACGATTCAAACACATTAGGAGGCCTGTGATAACGATCCTCCGGGCCAGGCACCACGAGTTCAACCCCCTCTGGAAAATGGAACAATGATCGAAGCCTCGCCATACTCTTTTCCCCACACGAGCTTACACCCGTGAACTCGATATGTTTCCCCATTCTAAAGTGTGTCGGAGGATCGCTATCAGGAAACTTTTCACGCATCAACTCGGCTTCTTTCTTGATGCAAGATTTAAGCACAAACTTCTCGGCAACACGCGGAACTACAAATGATCCATCTTGTTCCTCAAGTTTTATATGAATGCCGGAAGCATTCCACGTGGGGACAGAGTCCGTATAACCAAAGCCATGCGAACTCTCACCAAGGCTAGGTGTATCATCTTGGTATATCACGGAGGCAAAGTCTTCCCAATGGATATTGTTTTCCTCAGATGTTGGATCAAACGCCATGTCATCAACAAAGTCAAGGGCGTTCTTCACGTTCTTCGTGTTTCTTTGCAATAAACCTAGAGAGAGAAAGAAGAGAGAAGGCAGAGAGTTTTTACCTCAAGAAATGGTGAAGCTTGTAAGAGTGAGAGAAGGAGGAGGTCTTCTTTTATAGAGGATAAAAATAAGCCCCGTAAATAGTACATGAACAAAGAATGAACAGTATTCGAAACAATGTTCGTCCCGATCAAACAACAAAACCAGACAACAATCTTCTTCAATACACAACTTTTAGGAAAGAACCAGGCATAACAACCAGCTCGGTACCACCTGGGCATGCAACAAGCTCGGTACCACCCTTTGTGACAGCCAGCTCGGTAGAGTTGGTGGGCAAGTTGGTTTCGTACGAAAATTTTTGGAAAAAATTATCTTGAACAGTTTTCCGGAAAAACTTTATTAAAAATTTCGAAAAAACTTATCTTGAACAGTTTTCTGGAAAAACTTTATTAAAATCTTATCTTGAACGGTCTTTCGGAGAAACTTTTACAAAAAAATCTCCGGAAACACTTACAGTTTTCAAAGGAGAGAGCTTACAGGCCAAAAGTGACCGAGCTGGACAGGCAGCATACTGTCTACCGTCTAGCTCGGTACAAATTTGCTTACCAAGGTCAGCATTCAGCACATGAATGCTCATTCCTTACAGCCAGCTCTGTATTTTGGGCAGCCAATGATACCGAGATGACTGACATACCGAGCTGGTTGCATGTCTTGCCAAGCATGTACCACAGAACGTCAATCTGGACAGTACGGAGCAGTTAACGCGGTACCAAGATACCGAGCTGGCTGTCATGATGCACTCAGCTCGGTATCATCCTTCCTATTTGATACCGAGCTTGCCAGCAGGATGCAGTCAGCTTAATTTTATCCTTACCGTCCTGAAAACCGAGCTGGCTGACACTTTCCGAGAGTTCTGAGCTGAAAAGGACATACGTTCAATGATCGAAGTGTATCTTCCAAACCACAAGGCTTCTGCACATGAAACAACTTGTAAAATGTTCTCAACTCAATTATGAAGCTCCTAGAAGAAGAATAAGATTAAACGAAGTTAATACGACGAAGTTATGCTATCCACACGTTAGGCATTGCAGGCAGCTCGGTAACAGAAAGCATGGAGCAATCAGCTCGGTTTTTCCCTCAATCAGGATACCGAGCTGGTCGCCATATTATAGTCAGCTCGGTCAAATCCTCCCTCCTGGATACCGAGCTGGCCGACACCCTTCAGTATACCGAGCTGGATGCATCCCACGAGTTAGCGGAAGATCTCCTCCCATCCTGGATACCGAGCTGGTCAGCATGATGGGTTTGAAGGCAGCCAGCTCGGTTCTTTCTGTCACCCAAGGAAACCAAGCTGGCTGACACCTTCCGTTCCGTCTCATTTCGTTTTGTTATTCGTCTTCAGGGTCTTTTTGTAAACATACCGATGTTTTCGTAAGTTTCTCGAAACATCGCGATGTTTTGTCTATCGAAGACAATAGAAATGATAACTTAAAACAAACCGGAGAAAACCACTGAACCAAAAGACGAGGGATAGAATAGGCCGAACTGGAAGGATGGACCAACAAGGGCTGAAACCGACTGATGGAAGGTTCTAGAAGTTTCCTCGAAGATTTATGGAAAAGTCGTCGGAAAAAGGAAAAGACCTTTGTCCCACATCGAAACTTAGGCTGTTTATGACTTAGCATGTCTTAGTATAAATAAGGATCGATCTCTACATCTTGTAACAAATTGAACATTCAATACATTCACAATTCATTACTCACACAAGATTTAGTAATAAAAGTTCGTTCTCTTTTTTTTTTTTACCTAATTTCCTTTTTCGATCTTCCTCTTTACTTTTCATTTTCTCTCGCAAGATTCTCGGATCCTCACATTAACTTTACGAAAATAAATTGAGGTGAAATCCGGTTCCCACAATTTTGCCCTAGAAGGAGGGTACACGAGAAATCTTTACTCTTGAAGGCGAAAACCTTAGGTCGAAACCTTGAAACTATGGCTGGAGATGAACCCCCTGCATCTACTCAACACCCAGATGGAGATGGAACATACACAACCACTATTGCTCAGCTTCAATCCTCTGTACTGGCTCTTGAGAAGAAAAATCGGGAACACGAAAAACTTTTGGAAACCCTGACTCAACAAATCGAAGATCTCCGAAAGGAAAAAGAATCCATAGCTTCTGTTTTGAGAAAGCGTCTCGATTTCGCTACTCCAATATGACAAGGGGCTTTGAGGCGTGATCCATGAGGAAGTTCTTTTCGAACACCATCTTCTCGTAAGATCAACCCTACTACTGCAACTCTGTTGCATCGCCCCTCGGACACATCAACCACCAACAATGAAACGCGCACTGAGGAAAACCCTAATTCCGAAGGTCAAAACAATAGCACTAAACCTGAGGATGTGGTAGATCTCTCAGATCGTGAGGCTGATCTAACTGACGAAGAACTCGCTATCTTGCGAGAACGAGAAGAGGCTCTTCGGGCACATGATGATGATTTCTAGCGGATAGTCGGAGAAAGCGAACTAGAAGAGATACGCAGACAGATGGTCCAAACTGCCGATGAGATGAAAAGGTTAAATCCCAAGTCCATCGAGCAACAAGTGATGCCCCCGAAATCGAACGTGTTCTCAAAAAGGCTCAGAGAACTCCTTTCACGGACCGAATCACCAAAACTAGGCTTTCGGATCCCGGAAAGATGAATATCCGACCCTACAATGGAACAACTGACCCCAAGGCTCACTTAACATCCTTTAGGATAGCCATGGGGCGTGTGAGGTTCAAGAAGGAACAAGAGGACGCAGGTTACTGCTTCCTGTTTGTCAAGAACCTCAAAGACGATGCTCTCGAGTGGTTCTCAAAGCTCGAAAGGAACTCCATCGACAACTTCTCACAGTTTTCTAACACGTTCCTTAAGCAGTACTCCATGTACATGAACCAAACAACCTCCGACGCTGATCTCTGGGCGATATCCCAAGGCCAGAACGAAACCTTGAAAAATTTCATGGATCAATTCAAAGCTGTAGTCTCAAAGATCGATGGAGTATGTGATAGAGCTGCACTCGAGGTACACAAAACGTCGTTGTGGTACGAGTCTCTTTTCCGAGAGGAGATGACACTCAATCCTCCACCGACAATCATGATGCTCTTTATCGAGCTTCAAGATTCATCAAGCTCGAAGAAGATATTCGAGCAAACGAACGAAAACATCGAGCAAAACCGTCTAGAAAAAATGCGCCACCAGCTCCTAGTGCCTCAACAAGCAAGAAAGGGAGCTCGTACGTAAAATTTGACTCAAAAGGCGGAGCTCACAATTAACAAGTGGCACCAGGATCGTCCCATGATGGACCATCCAAACCACAGTGGGGAGCTGGACGGGGAAAGAACCCAAACGCCAGGACTTGCAACAGCTCCACCTATGACGGGAAAGCCTACTGTTATCATCACAAGGCATACCGCCATTCAACTCTGAATTGCCGAACCTTAGGAACTAAGCTAACTGAAAATCTCCTAGCTGGGGAGCTCGGAGATATTAAAAATTTTCTCGTGACGGAAACACACGAGGAAGCTGATCAGCAAGAAGAAACCATAGACGAGTAACCCGATCAGGCTCCAGAAGGACCTCCTCCGGATGCTCCGAAGCGTGGAAGGAAAAACGAGGTACCTGCTGGGGCAAACAGCAGCAGCAAGGTTTACATGATCATGGGTGGATCTCAGTATTGCCCAGATACCGTTTCTGCCCTCAAGGATTATCAAAGACAGGCATAAACTACTAAGAGCTGCCCGCAACCCGCTCCCCGCGATGACTTCCAAATCACATTCAAAGAGGAAGACGCAACCGAAATCCAGCATCCTCATAATGATCCACTCGTGGTTCAGCTGGTAATAACCGACATCAACATCGCTAGATTCCTAATCGACACTGGGAGTTCAGTCGATGTCATCTTCCGAGACGCTCTCCAAACACTGGATGTCGATTTCTCCGAAATCGAGCCTACACCAAAACCATTGACAGGTTTCATAGGCGAAACTACTATGACCTTAGGGAACATCCAACTTCCCGTCCAGGGAGAAAGAGTAACTAAGGTCATAAACTTTGTGGTAGCTGACCATCCAGGTATCTACAATGTCATCATGGGGATACCTTGGATAAACTCCATGCGAGCCATCCCCTCAACATACCACCTATGCCTCAAATTCCCAACAAAATCAGGCATAAAAACCGTTTGGGGAAGCCAAAAGGAATCCATAGTTTGTCACTTAGGTGAACACAAATTCCAGAAACTTCAAATCTCTGATGAAGCTCCCACCAAACGGAAGAAAACAAAGCAGACCAAACATCTTTTCATCCTAGAAACTCCCAAGGAAGTTTCCGAATAGAGGACTCAACAAGTTCTCACAACTAAACCACAAACTCAGGAAGCTGGAACTTCCAAGCCAGATCCAAAGGCATCAAGGGATGCACCTGAGCAATCCCATGCTCAGGATATGGAGACTTAGTCTCCATCCCATCTCCAAAAAACGAAAAACAGCGCCACTACTTCGAATTTAAAACTTCGAACAACTCGAAAGTCTTGTCACTAAAAAAAAAAAAAAAACTGAACTACGAGACGGCTTGATCCTCGGAAAGATGTACGTAGGCAACNAGCTGTCCCCCCCCCCCAAACAAAAAAGGGGGGAAGTGGGAGTGTATACACACTCATCGCCCAATCATGCTACCACTTATAGTTTCGAGAATCCGAAAAATCAAAAACTGTGGCATCTAAAGAAGTCAACAAGTTCCGAATTCGGAACACAATGAGTTCCAAATTTAGAAGAATTTTTGAGTTTTTACGATAGTTCCAAACTCTAAGGGATTCAAAGAGTCTAAAGAAGTTCTGGGTTTTCGGAAAAGTTCTAAGCTTAAAGTTAAAGTTCCGAACTCCAAGTAATAAAGGATTTCCGATTTCTTGTTCTCCAGAATGATCACCTATAACAAACTTTTGGATCAGTTCTCGATGACTAAACTTGCCAGACTTGACGTTTTTCTGAACACGTCTACAAGGTCTCCAACATCTATAAACTTAACACACCTATCTAACCCAATAAGAAACTGGTTTCATTGAACAAACTTGCGACCATTGCTTGCCCCAATGGACAAAATTCATCTCCGCCCATCCTTCTAAACGAAGGTAAGGTTCAGTAACGTCCGTGCACGGATATATAATAGTGCACTATATAAATCAGGTTAGGTATATCTTAACCTAACATCTGAGAGGTCTATCCTGGACGAAGTTCTCAGGTTTGACTTTGAGAAGGGCGTGCCAGCAAGTAAAGACTCGCACTGGCTTAATCCTCATTGCAAACTCGCTAACCCAGTAAGCGCCCAACTTGGCACACTGGTCTTCAGCATCTCAGAAACACAATCTAGCATACTACTAAACGAGATATTAAAGTGTTTTAGAAACTCGAACAACGGGGAGATAAGTCGAAATAGTGCAACCCCTAAAACCAGACAAACGCATAGCTTAGCTTCCCAAACACTAACCTATCATAAAGAAGCGTACTGAATTCACAGGTGCTAGCTCATGTGGAGAAAAGAGTAT